>PVKA01009703.1:0-67287 GCA_004027165.1 Ctenomys sociabilis | reverse complement strand
AAGGAGAAGGAGAAGGAGAAGGAGAAGGAGAAGGAGAAGGAGAAGGAGAAGGAGAAGGAGAAGGAGAAGGAGAAGGAGAAGGAGAAGGAGAAGGAGAAGAAGAAGAAGAAGAAGAAGAAGAAGAAGAAGAAGAAGAAGAAGAAGAAGAAGAAGAAGAAGAAGAAATGGAACTATAGATCAGCTCTGGAGGGTAAGTGGAAGTGCCAAGGGTAAAGATAAGCCAGTCTTCGGGGTCCCCATCTATTCCTGTCTGTGTGGTATCAGTGGCTAGGGGAGGGCTTGGGAAGAGGTGGGAGACACCTCCTGTCTGCCCTGCTGCACTTTGCTTTGTTGGGAGGGTTGGCCAATTCCCTGAAGCCCTGGCCTCAGACCTTGGTAAAGGCAAAAGTTATGGTGGTTTGCACAAGAAACTGGTGGTCTCCAAACCAACATGGACCCAAAAGCTCTTGCCTAAATCTCTGACCACAACCACGTTAGAGGGAATGATGAGCCGCCATGCGACAGTTGTACTAAGAACTGTTCCCCGTTGGTCCCTGGCTGATGGATAATAGCATCGTACTGATAAATTATAAAGCCAAAGTGATCTCATTTTCAGTTTTCAGACTCATCCAGATCCTTCTCAACTGGTTGAACTTTCTAATTTGGAGAAGGAGGGGTTGGCCATGGCAGTAGAGCTTTCTAACAGGAAACACCAAGCAGTACATGCCAAGCAGAACTCTGGAAAGAATGGCAGTGATTCCTTTGCTCCATTTCCCAGCATGAGTGCCTGTACACACACACACACACACACACACACACACACACACAGACACACACACGCACACACACACTGGGCTAACTCTATGTAGATGTACAGAAATGGGGCAGAAGAAAGCGATCTAGTAACAGCCTCAGTGTTGCCAGCTGATTTGCAGGAATCTCAGTGTTTCTTTCTTTCTCAAGCACTCGCTGGCAGGGCCAGTGCCTGTGTCTCAGGGTCTTTTGTGAGTCATTGCCCATCTGCCTGCAGCAAGAAGGACCAGGAGAGCCTCACCCAGAGTACTGTGCCTGCCCCTGATTGCAGAGAGGACACAGCAAGGCCCTCAGCTGCCAGCCATGACACAAGGCAGCCTCAGTCCTGCACCAAGCTTACTGTGGTGCCTTCTCTGACAAAGGGCAGGTCACTGTCCCCCACCCCGAGTCCCTCTGAGACTGTTGTGAACTCAGGCAGCTCTGAACAGGAAGTCAGATGCTGGCACTGGGTGTGTACTGATTTATCACAGTAACATAGACAAATTCAGAATAATAGACCTATTTATTCATTTTATGTATTTGGCACAGGGTCCACAGGGTGTAGAGCGCCTCACTGCATATATTGGACTCGTACTGATCCTCCTGCTTTCAGCCTCCCAAGCGCTGGGATAATAGGTGTGCGCCACCATGCCCAGTCTCACTTGCCATTGCAGCTCCCCCTGGCATGCCAGGGATCCCAGCCTGGCCACTCTGCTCTGCCTAAGCAGGTACTTTTGTCTGCTGAGCTATCTAGCTGGCCCCAGAATAATAGATTTAGACACTGTAGGGGCTTAAAACTAAAGAAATTAGGCTTCTTTATAAGGTACCTATGGAATGAGTATTGAGGGCGGCATTCAAGAGAGTAAATTATTTCCATTTTACAGATGAGGAAAATAAGACTGGAGAGGATATTAGCCAGAATGCAGTAAGTTCTATTGTATAACAATTTCAAAATCTCAGTGGCTTAAAAAAACAAATGTGTTTTGCTTAGTGTGCACGTGCATGTGGTTCTTGAGGACAGCTGTCCTCTGCACAGTGACTCAGAGGCCCAAGCTGCTTGCTTCTGTTGGGGCTTATGAATTTGGCCCAGCAGGGAAGTAAAAGACTGAGGAGCCTCACAGGGGATTTTCTCTGCTGTAAGCCAGGAGGGGATACATGTGACTTGGAGCCAGAGAGGCCCTGCTTAAATGCTAGGGGCTGGGACATGCAACCTGCTCTAACTCTCCTCAGTGAGTGATATCCATCAGAGGTGGCGCCACCTCACCTTTCACACCTCTGATCCACCTGGTGTCTGCACCTGACTCTGTCTGTCTGCGTCATTCTTCTCTCTCACACAGACTGACTCCTGTAGAGAGTGTGGTTCATCTGTAGATGACAAGGATGTCAGCAGTGACCCGTGTCCATGTCAGATTCGGCTGCTTGGAATGTCTAGTCTGCCTCAATCTCTTTCTCTCTCTGTTCTCCAAGTTTCCCAAGGAGAGGACAAGTTGGCCAACTGAGGAAGTCCTGTACTCTCTAGACTCAACTGCATGTGAGCGTGGGGTGGAAGACTGCACCACAGGGCTGTAGCAGCTTGAGCTGCGACCTTGCTCATGGAAGTGAACGCACATGGTTTGTTCTCCAAACAGAGGGTCTTTGGATATTGTAAGCAGCAGAATGGGGATTTGAATGTTCTTAAATGTGCAAATATGCTTTATAAATTTCTAGGAGGATGTTATACTATGTCATAACTCTTGAATTTACTTGACCCAAGTTCACTTTATATTTGCAAGATTTTCTTTCTTTCTTTTTTTAATGTATTTAAGACAGGGTCTACAGGGTGTCTCACTACGTAGATTGGACTTAGAGTGATTCTCCTGTTTTCAGCCTCCCAAGCCCTGGTATTACAAGCACACACACCATGTCCAGTCTCAATCACTGTCTCAGGGTGCCATGGGGGCAGGGCCAGCATGGCATGCCAGGGACTGAATCCCCAGCTGCCGCACTCTGTCTAAGCAGGCACTTTAGTCTCCTGAGCTATCTGGCCAGCCCTAGATTTCCTTGATGAATACAAAATTCAAGACTTTAGTAATTGGGCTGGTTTTCATGACTTTCAATGTCTATTAGGCTATGCTTCAAGCATTTAAACTGTCATCCCTACATAAAACTTTAAAGGAATGCTTGATCTAAAATGTTTGGAGATTTGGGAGTGGCACTGTGACAGGCATGTTCCCAAGTTGGTCATGAAATAAAAGCTGATCTTAGCATATGTTCTGTTGTCATCAGCAAAGGTTGTCTTCTAAATATAAAGTATGTTTGTTTGAAAATGCTGGAAGTAAAGAAAGGAAGGAGAATATAAATATATGTATAAATTATGAAGCCAAGGAGAGGAAAAGCTAACTTTCAATGTCTATTATGCTATGCTTCAAGCATTTAAATTGTCATTTCTAATGAACTGAATGATGGATATTTCCTTTTGAGATTGAGTGACAGTTGTTACAGAATAGTATAAGCTTGTGCTGGTCCTAGGGGATGAGGTATTATTGTTAGTCAAATTTAGACTAAGAGGGTTGTGACTGTTTTTCTCAACTGGCTGCTGAAGGCTGTGGCTGTTCTGTAGGTAACATGGTAGTTGTTTGCCCCACAACACAGTTCAGTGCTTCATTTTCTCAAAATAGTGCGGGCCTCCCCACGCTATCGAAAGTCATTCTTTGTCGCATGACTTTTGATAGCATGGGGAAGCCCATACTATTTTGATACTTTTTTGTTCAGATTGTAAATTGATTATAAGTGAGCTAAATTCTAAGGCTCTCATGTTTGTTTTTCTTAAGAAATGTGGTGGATGAAAGGAAAGATATTATTTTTAGCAGTTAACTATACAATTCTGGAATGATTTGGTTTAAAACTAAGAATCCCCATAAAGAAGGTGCTTGAATGGAAGCAGAAGGTGCCACATGAACAGCTGTATGGTACAGTTGCCAGGAAATTCTGGGTGTGAGTCATGTCACACAGGACGCAGCCTCATGCCGCCCGGAATCTGGAGAGTTACCGGGAGGACCACCCTGGGGGAGAAATGGTTGCCACGTACACTTCATTTTACAAGCAAAAATTGTTATTGAGATAAAGAAAAGATATCTGATAAAATTCAATAGCTCTTTAAAAGATAAAATGCTTAGCAAAGTGAAAATAGGAGCAACTTCTTAAATATGAAAAAAAGCAAAACAGAAAACTAAAGCAAATGTCATAGTTCATGAGGAACTATTGAATGGATTCCATTCAAGAAAAGAAAGAGGACACTTGTGCCCAGCATTTGAGGAGATGCTGCCGCCACTATAACAAGGCAAGAAAAAGAAAAAAAGTTCTAAAGATTCAAAAGGAAAAACAGAAGACTATTTCTGGTGACACATGATGCAGTAGTATACATAGAACATACTAAAGGACCTACACAGTAAATGTTATAAATAAATAAATGTGTCAGTTTAGGGGGAGACATGTCAATGAATAAAACACAATTTTATGTTTAGAGAGTGATGCCAAAAACTTGAGAAAGGAAATCAGAACAATAACATCAAAACATGACATAGAGGAAAAAATCTAACAAATTAGAAAATGTTGCCAAGAGAAATTAAGAAGGCTTAGTTTTATGGTGCAATGGAACCCATCTATAGAGGTATTTTTGACTCAAGGCTTGATGTTGTTTAGATGTCAGTTCTCCAGTTAATCAATTCCTAATCAAAATCTCAGATATTTTGGTAGAAATTGATGTGGTTCCAAAATTCCTATGTAAATTGCAGGCAAACCAGAATACCCAAAACGTTTAAAGAGAAACAAGGTGGGAGACAGTGTAATGTGTAGATGAGGGATCTGATGCCTGCCTCCTGCACGCTCCGGGGGTACCAGACAACAGCAGGCATACAGTGTTTTTAATGACATTAAGAATAAATGGAAGGTTCCACTTATGTGGAATCCTGTAGGGGATTTGGGAATTTTATACAGAAATTATTTGGGAAGATCTCAGAAACATTTACTTGGACATTTCCCCCATGAGACGAATGAGTTACACTGTGATGAGGAAAGAACATGGTCCTTCCCTTCCACGGGGTGATCTTCCCTCCTACCCCTGTCTTCAACCCCTAGTCTCACCTCTACCCTCATTTCCCTGAGAAGGGATAAATTCTCAGATTTGGTTTTACACAAGTGAACTGCAGCACTGTATTTACTTACATATCACTGAGATCTGGGTTACTTCGAGATAGCGTAAAGCCTTAGATAGAAAGGCATGGAGGCTTAGAATCCGCTCCCAGTGCAGCTGAAGCATGCACCTCTCACCTGGGTGTTGGGTGTCTGGCTTGTGCCAGTCTGATGCTCACAGCTCACATGTAGAGCCAATCCAAGAGGCTCCTGCAGAGGATGGTCTGAGTCGTGTCCTGAGCTGCACAGTGTCCTGCTCTGACCCTGCCTCCAGGACAAGATTTTCACAACATCTTGTTTAATTTTCACCTTTCACAGTTAAAGAGCTGTGTGGCATTGCAAAGGCGTCAAACAGCAGGCTCTAGGAACAGGCACCAGGGTGTGCCAAGCTCCTGTTGCCCTAACACCATCTGATCGAAGCCCAGCTACCAGCGCTTTTGTTTTATTTAGTCCCAGCTCTGGTCCTGCCCTTGACCACAGGACATTGGGCCAACACAGACCCTCCAGTATCAATCTAATAATAATGTTGTACTTGCCTGATTTCCCAAGTATTTAGAGATACCATGTGTAAAACACTTACCTGAGTATCTAGTAAGCACATAAGACAAGTCACTGATGACTGTTATTTTATCTAGTGGTTACAAGAAATTTTTATATTGGCACAATTTTTGCCGTAGTAAAATCTTAAGTCCCAAATTTGATTGTCATTTTTATGGGAGTAAAGAAAATTTATATATTCTTTTTTTATTATACATATTCCCTTTTACTTAGGGTGGTGCTGGGATTGAGGGCAGAATCAATAATAGCTTACAAGTGGTGACAGGTGGCTCAGTGGACTCGCTGCTTCTCCATGTACCTGTACTTCTACATGACCCTCCACCTATAAATATGCATTTATGCATACCACAGACATGATCTGACCTAGTTACTTCTGTGTTGCAGTGCTTTCTCCCCAGGCCCACCCTGGTGACATATTTCCTACATGCAGATGGGTATTTATATGTATGATGACATTCACATTACACTTCTATTTTCTTTAAAGAACATTTGCTTCTTTTTAGCAAGCCCAGGCTAAACTGTTGGGGACTTAGCCACTCCCTTTCTTTCTGAAGGAGGACAAAGGACTAAAGCATTAGACCGCAGATGACAAAGATTTTTGTTTTGTTTTGTTCTCCTAACCAGTTCAGTTACAGGGTGTTTATTACTGTGGAAAAGATGGGCTTCACTCCCGAAGCGGACACAGAGAATCAGGTGACATGAAAACAAAGCCAGCTGGATCACTGCAGGAAGCGTCCTCAGGTGACCCAGGCTTTTCCCTGAGAAAACAAGAATGTCCTCAGCGCTGCAAACAACAAAAAGTAACAAGTTCATGCTGGGTTCTAGAATGACCTCAGCAGGTGCTCTGGAGGGAGTCCCTCCCCTGCCATCTGTCCAGGGCTTCCCCAAATTAGACTGCGCAGGGCCTGGAGAAGAGCTCCTGGTAGCAAGGCAAAGGACACGGGGGGTGGGGGGGGGGCTGGTGTTGCTTCCCTGTGGAGATTAGAGCAGGGCCACTGGCTCCAGGGCCTCTGAGACCAGTGAGTGCTTCCCACACCCAGGACCGACGCTTGGGATTGTGGTGTTCACATGCTTTTCACATCCCTTTACTAGGGGATGGAGTGAAGGTAGGGAGATAGGACAGAGACCTCCTCGCAACTCCAAGGCTGTGTTCCTTCACAGGCCTGCAGGAGATGCAAGAGACCAGGACTGAGGACCCCAAGCCGCAAATGAAATCCCAAAGAATCCCTTGCACCTGCTGTTTGCTTCTCAACCTTTGCTAGTGTCTCAGAGACAAAGCAGCTCCCCAGGACTCTTAGCTGTCCGTGAACTGCAGGGTTTTAGCTGAACCTCGTGTAGTAAGCATGAAGCCAAAACAAAATATGGAATGTGCCCAAGGTATGGTTTAGAAATTGTCTATTTCATTTTTGGGAGCAATTTAATTTCATCTTTGAGCCCTCTTTTAGCTGAGTGATGCAAATGTGTTCTTAGCCAATCTGGGAGCTCCTTGCTTTCTTTAAAGCATACACAGTCCAGAATGTAGAGGCCTGAAGAAGGACGAGGGTCATTTGCCCTGAGTTTGGTTGTGTCTCTATTCTGACTTCTGAGAGCCCCTTCTTATCCCAGCTCTGTTGCTGCTGTGGACCATGATGGCCTCTGTGATTCCAGAAGTGCGACAGGCAGGGGTGGGAACTGGGACAGAAGGGGCTTCTCAGAGGTGCCTCAAGTGCAGCTTCTCCCCTCAGGTCTTGCATTTGCCCCTTGCCATGGCAGGCACAGAAGAATCAAGTGGAAGGAAAGGTGGAGGCTGTTACCCCTCCTAGGCTGGGGGACCATCGCCAAGTTTTGTGTCCTTTCTCTTTCCTGTTCAGCTGGAAGAAGTCAGGATCCTACAGCATCTCTTCTTTTCTTCACTGCTCTCCAGTCTCCTCTCCCTCACTACCTCAGCCTGGGAAAGCTATGCTCCTTGAGCAAGGATATCTTACATTTATATATCATATATTTACACCCTAAATCCCCAGTGTATTGATACTTCCCCAAGCTATGGTCAGGGCCGGTGCTGCCCTTAGGCCTGGATAACAGGCCCCCACCTTACAACTCAGGGGGCCAGACACACTGATCTTTGTGAGTCTACCTTTGATGTCTGTAGTATCCATGTACCTTATCCTTACTTCACCCTTTTGGAGCACTTCCTGACCCTTTCCTCCATCTGAAGTACAGCAGATGCTGTAGAGGCCCAGACCTTGCACCTATATGTTTACCCAGAGCCCTACTTGCGAGTTCTTGTGCTGAAAAGGCAGCCCATGAGCAGGTAACTTATCTTGATGGAATAACATTGTTTTTTTAGAATTGCATAAGATCCAGTATACTGATTTGGGAAACTCATGTTGTTCATATGGACAGTTTCTTACCATCTTCAAAAAATTTTTCCTTACACTGTGCATGCCCTAGGGAGTCTTTATTCTTATATTTCCTACCTTCACTCAAGCAATAAGCATAAAATTTCAAGCCACTTGTAGAATAAATAGAGTTACAAAAATCATAAGGAAAAGCTCCTCCCACAAATCTACTGTTACTATTTCCTTGAACAGTAGTATAATGTGCAGGTTGTGTGAGCCCTAGTTGGTTCTATCCCAGATCCTGCTATTAACCTTCTATGTGATCTTGGGCAAAATGCTTTATGTCTTTGCAGTTTTTTAAAACTTTTTCATCTTTAAAATGGGATGGATGGGTGGATAGATGGATAGGCAATCAGATGGACAGATAAATGGATGGGTCAATGTATGAAAGAGTGGATAGATGAACAGTTGGTCGAATTCATTATGGGCAAATAGATAAATGAATAAGTGGATGTATTGATGGTTGGATGGGTGGGTGGATGGATGGATAGACAGATGGATGGATGGATGGATGCATGGATGGATGGATGGACGGATGGATGGAGAAGTTTTCCAGACAGACTACAGAGACAGAGTAGGGATCTGGGTGGCTGGAAAGCCCCTCTAGCCCTGTCTGGCAGCTGAAGTTACCATTTACCTCGTTATCTCCCTTGTCTCACCTCTGCCTATAGCTTTGTTTCCTGAGGAGCTTGAAAAGGTACCTGGAAACCTGGATTTCTCTTCACAATGTTCTACAATGCTTGTCGTGACCTTCAAATAATTTAGAAATTTACCACATCACCTTTTTTTTAGCAAAGTGGAGACAATTATGCCTACATGGTTGTGTTCAAATGCAATAATGCAGATCAAAAATTGGAGAAATGGAAGGGCTGCAAGGTCAATCAACATTCTGGCCCTAGCCTTTTAAGGTCAGTGAAGACTCAGGACCTAGGAGAACCTGTACTGTAATATCATGGAACTCAGTTGTGCCCCAAATTTTCTGATCAAGGAGATTATGGAGCCACAGAGGAATGTGATCGATGATCTATAGTGTGCCTAAGGAGAGTCACATGGAGAGAAAACTTTCTCTCAGACTTTCACAGAGAGCAAATTGGTCAGGCAATGGCCATTACTCATCCACATGGCTGACACTGATAAAAGATCTACATAGTGAGGTACAGGGTTACAGGATAAACCCTGAGGGGACTTGACTGACCTCATCAGATATATGTTACATTTTTTGTTATATAGGTCTTGCTTTATCTCCATCTTAACTATCCAGCAGAAAAGTATAAAAACAAGGTATATAAAATAAAGCGATAATATGCTGAGCTGTAAATGGCTCTAGTCAACAACTTCTTCGGATAACCCACTATTGTGGACTGCTGGAGTGTGTTTGATTGATTTGCTGAATTGAAGCACCTATAATAATTGAATGACAATAGAATACCCATCTTTGACAGGATTAAACAAAAAAAAGAGGATACAAAGGAAGGACCATTCTGTGTTTGCATATATGGTACAATTAGGATAAATATGCAGTACTTTTATGTAATTCTATGAGAAGAAAGATTTGCACTAATAGTGTTTGGACAGTAGATCCTGTCTGCTTCTTGTACTATGGATAACCACTAGGAAGGTAACAATGTAAAAAGTATTAATTATTAAAATTGTACTATAATTCAGCTTTTAAAAAATAGATATACTGCTACATTCTCTTAATTCAATAGAGCCATCTGCTCTAATAGTGTTCGTAAATAGAATATCATGTATGTACCTTGTACAATAAGTAACCACTACAAAAACAATATGCAATGTGTTAATTATTGAATCTGTTCTACTAATTTCATTTGAAACTGTCTCATTGCTGTTTGTTCTTCAATAAAGTTATGGAAAATAAAAAAAAGACATTTGGCTTTATGGCCAAAAAGGAAAACATGTGTAATTTTTACATATTTGTATGTAATATATAACTGCATTTATCAGAATAAACCTTTCTTTTTTTCTAAAAAAATTAATAATGCATATGGAACATGTTCTGAGGCCAAGCAGCTCACATAGGTCATGTATGTATGTATTACGTATTGTGTATGTATTATACATGTACTGTGTGTCCATTCACTCATTGGTACTACTGGGGACTGAACCCATGGAACAGCTGTGTATCTACCTACTCCAGCCCTTTTTCATTTTATTTTGAAACAGAGTCTCCCTAATTGCCCAGAACTCACCCTCTTTCTGCCTGAGCTTCTCATGTAGCCACAAGGATAGGCATACACACCATGCCCAGCTCAAAGTCACGTTTTTAAGGTATTATTGGGTCTGCTCTTCTCTCCTGATCCACATGGGCTTACCTGTGGGGCTTACGCACAGTTCTATGTGGTTACACTGCCCAAGTGGAATAGATGATGGTATGAGTGGTGGCAGAGTGCATCAGAGGAGTTTTTCCTTGTTTGTCTTAAGGTATCAAAGCCAGAAGGCATACAGTTATTATAGGGAGAATAAAAGTCCAGATTTTATCTTTTAGCATAAGTGTGATTTTTTTTTTTGTACCTAATTTAAGTGAGCAACAGAAAACACCCAACAAATGAGACAGGAGGGGCAAAAAAGCAGGCTTTGAAGCATTTGGGGGATAAATCAGGTTATCTATGGTGACTGCATGGTGCTAAAAGGTCACAAAGGCTGAGTTCCTCTTCGTGTTAAACATCCATATTAAACTAGTGTGAAGACTGCCACATCTTATCACATTAGGCTGAGCCAATCTCTCCTGATTACTTCTTAAATATTTCTTACATCACGACATCGTCATAAAACCTTTGACCAGCAGGGTTGCTTCCAATGATCTAATAATCCCCTTAGTCTGGTGGTTTTCAAAATTTGTCCTCAGCCAAGAGCTGTAGCAGGGAACGTGTTGGAAATGCAGTGCTCGGGGTCTGAGTGAGCAGCTTGCCTGCTGGGACCTAGAAAGCCATGCACAAGGCTCTGGAGGGATTCTGATGGACTGAAAGTTTGAGAGCCTTAATCCTAATTCACTGCTCCACTAAACAGTGACCAAGGACCAATACCCACAAAATATGGGGCTTGGGACATGCTGGGCAGTGTGATCCAAACGCCAGAGAAAGGCTATGGACTTGGAACAGAGCCCCCTCCAACTTTCCCACGTTTTCTTCTTCCCACAGATAGTGGCCTTAATCAACTAGAGAGGACTGAATTTATATCTGAAGTGGGAGGTGGCCATGAGTCAACACACCTGGGAAAACTTGTGTCCCACACCGTGCTCCTCTAGTTCAGCCCCACAGAGAATCATTTACAAGGCATTTTCTGTTCTGCAGGCCAAGCAGAATTTGTCCCAGGCCTTCGTATGCTCTTCAAGCCCATTGCATTCCCCTGAAAACTATTTATTATCCCTCTAAAAACTGCCTACACTCCACATCCTTCTTCTCCTCTAAGGAAAAGCTTTGGGGGAAGTATTCAAGCTTCAAATCATATTGGCTTGGTAGTTAAATAGCTGCCTCTGTGCATGTAAAATATTTGCATGTCTTTTCTCCACAAAATCCATCTCTGTCAGTTTATTGCAGCAAACCTTCAGAGGGCGGAGGGGATATATCCCTTTATCTCTACAACTGCAGACCCAACAGGCAATCTTTCAGTCTCTACTTGAATATTGCCGGTGACAGGGAACTCACTACTTAATGAGGTATCTGGTTAGGAGGCCTAACAATTGGATATTTTCTCACTTTAATGAGATAAATCTGAATTCTCATGACTTCCACCCGCTGGCCTTGGCTCTATCCTCCGAATGCAATTCAGAGTTATAGCTGACTCGGGATCACTGGAAATTGGGCTAATTATTCCCATAGTAGGAGTTTGGTAAAGTGAATACAAGAGGGTAAACTGGGACAGACGCCAGCGCTTCACAGTTTCCTTTCAACCAAATAAAACAGCAAGATTAAGGGCTGTCCCTGGCATTTGCGAGATTATGATAAATATCAGTATTAATAACAATAGTGACAGTAATAATTACCCACGGCTCCATTTGGATGCAGGTCAAGAAACCATCTAAATCAAATTACATGTAAGAAAAATATGTGCTCGGCACGGGACCAGGCTCAAGGAAAAGAAAAACTGCTGCACAAGGAACAGAATGCCTCGTGGAGCTAACCTCTCCTTTCCCATCCCAAGGTAACGGTAGAGAGAACCTTCTAACAGGGTAGGGTAGACTATGGGTGAGGTCCCTGCCTGATTGACTCCATGTGTCCACAAGAAGAAAGGCTGGGGGGGGTAAAGTTACTTTTCCTGGTCACCTGGAAACTGGGGACTTGAGGTCAAGCACACATTTGAGCTAATCTTGTCAGCAGGGGTCTCTTCTGTTAGATCCCGCTGGACGTTAGGTACAAGGGACAGGAGACCTTGTGACAGTCCCACACTGGGTCTTCCCAACAAGCAGGCAAGGAGGGGAAAGGACAGAGTGGCCCAGGCGTTGGCCTTGGTTTCCCCCTCTCTGTCCATCCCTGGTTTCTCCTTACACTGCAGTTTTTCTTCTTTAGGACTGAAAACAACTCCAGGCACTGCCAGGGAACTCACAAATGATTTTTCCTCCCCCAAATTTGAACCTGGAGAGTGTTTACTTCCTGTCAACCCCCAGAGACCTGCTGATTTTTCCCATTACTGCAAATTGCTGCTCTCGGGTGCTTTGCATTTGTTATTAAGATGCAATCAGCATATCCTAACTGATTAGCAACCTTGCCCCTCAATCTCCCCCCAGGCCTCACACCTGACTTGGGTGGGAGAGATGGGGCCAAAACACTGGCTGCAGAGTTCTGGGCCTTCAGTGCTTTCTCTAATTAGGGTAACGTGGGTTCCAGTGGGCAGCCGGGATGAAAGAGCTGGGCCGTGAGGCACTGACTCTTCCGGGGACCGTGGGAGCATGGAGGGGAACCCGTGCCTCTCTCCAGTTGCCTCACTGTGGTGGGTTGCTGGCCAGTGACAGCTGCTAGAGCCATGACAGCTGACGGCTGCAGCAGCATCCCGGATGAGGTAGAGGCCAGGCTGCGCCAGGCCTTCCGGACGAATAAGCACAGGACAGCCCTTAAGGCTGAGTGGCAGGGTGATGAGCCCACGCTGGCGGCATAGCCAGACTTGTGTGTCAATTAGGGCACTACCAAGCAGCCTCCCTCTGCCTCACACCGGAGGAGCCTTCTTTCTCCTACACCTCTGTCAGATATGCCGGCAGCCCTTCTGTTGTGTTCCAGCTCGCAGGCAGCAAAATGCACACAGGAGCGCACAGTCCCAGTGGTGTCTGCGAACACACACAAAACCAGTGCTGGGAATTTTTAAATTGACATCTGTGATCTGTGATTCTTTCTCTTTTGGGTTTGCACTTTAAAAAACAAAAAAGTCAGCATTTTCATCAAGCAAGTGTCTTGCCTCTTGCCCCCCATGAGGTTTCCTTGCTGTGTGGACAGAAGAACAGCCCTCAGGCGGCTGTGGATGTGGAAACCTTGCTGAGTCACCGGGAGGTGGAAGGGTGAGTTGGGGAGAAGTGGCAGGAAGGCAGCTGTCATAAATGCCAGTGACAGCATCACAGCGTGGTTACAGGCAGGCCAAGCGGGGCTCTGGCATGCTCCACCACAGACGTCAGATCTGTGTTGGGCAGCAGTGAGATAGTCGTCTTGAGTCTGTCTCAATTTTCCTCAGCTCAAGGACTGAGTCTATGGAAGGAGAGAGCAACCCTGGGGTGGCACGGGTTTCTGTTCTGCTAAACGTGCTCAGACTCCAGTGGGGGCAGCAGCAATCCAGAGTTCTAACCCTGCCTGTTCTCTCTCCTGCCTCTGGGATCTAAGCCTCCTTCTCACACTGTAACTGGAGACAATAAATCTATCTCATCGGATTGTTCTAAGGATCCAAAGAACTACATAAAAAGTACATGGAGTTTGATGTTTTTCCCCTTCTATTTTTTTGTTGGCAGGACAATGATTAAGACAATTTTTTTTTTTTTTAAAGTAAAGTCATTTTTGGTACCATCTAGAGGCTCTAGTAACATCCTCCTGAGCACCGGAAGGAGTGAGCCTGACTTCTCATGGAGCAAAGCGGAGTGCGTGCTTAAACAAAGCATAGAGACTCCAAAGCATGTATCTGAAAAGAAGACTGAATAAAATGATGTGGTTATTTTTATTAGAAGGCTGAATACATAAACCACAAGATAGTAGAGATCTGGATGGAATGAAAGAGATCACATATATGACAAAGCAAATCAACAAAATTACATTTTCATAAAAAACTAACAAAAATGATAAGCCATTTGGAAGACTATATGTGTGTGTGTGTGTCAGAGAGAAGTACAAATTAGCATATTAGCAATTTAAAAAGGAATATTATTATGGATTCTCCTTACACTTAAGATGCTACTCACAATTGTATGCCAATACATTTGATAATTTATCAAAACAGATCATAAGAAAATCAATACAAAGAAAAACAAGAATTCTGAGTAGCTCAATCTCTATTAAATTTAGATTTGTTACTAAAACATTCCCACAAGACAATGCTAGTCCCATCAAAGAATTTTTCCAAACTCTAATAAATATAACATATTGGTCATATACAGTTCTTCACAGAACAGGAAAGCAAAAGACATTTAATTATTGCTTAATAAGGCCATATAGCATTCAAAATAAAGATAAACAGAAGACAAAAAATATAGGCAGATTTCTTTATGAATATAAATTTTAAATTATTTATCAAATGATTAACAAATTAAATCCAGTAGTACCTAAAAAATATGAACAACAACCAATTTAAGTTCATTACAGAGGTACAGGATTGGTATTATAATTAAAAGTCAAAACTGTAATTTATCACATTAATAGAATGAAGGAGACAAAAACTCATGGTCATTTCAACATATGCAGAAAAATCATTTAATAAAATCCAATATTCACTCCTGATATAATCTTTGCTTACCAAAACAAAAATAATAACCATTCCTAAATCTGATAAGAGAAATGTACAAAAAATCTACTGTGATTAGTATGCATAATGATAAAATATTATTAAAGCCATCCTTCAAAATTATGAATCTAAAGGATTCCTGAATGATTCATTTTGTTCAATGAAGATTTTTGATAAGGAAAGAGGAGGATGATAAGGTGGAAGAAAAGAAAGAAGAGTAAGGAGAAAGAGGAAAAATAAGAAGGGGAAGGAGGAGGAATGTAGATTCAAAAGAAAGACACAACACTATCAATATTTATAGGTGACATGATTGTGACTTAGAAATAGATAAAAGAATTAACCCAAAATCATAAAGGAAATCAACAAGTTCACTGCATACAATGTCAATCTGTATAGGTTAGTAGTTTTTGGTAATTCCTAGATACTAGTCATGATTACAAAGGAAATTTAATCCAAAACACTTAATAGTAGCATCCCCTGAAATCAAATATCAAGAATAAGTCTAAGCTGGATGTGGTGGCACATACCTGTAATCCCAGCATTCTCAGACCCATGGGCCACACGATCATAGGTTTGAGTTTAGCCTGGGCAACTTAGCAATAGTGAGACCCTGTTTTAAAGTAGAAAAACAAAAATTAAAAAAAAGCTGGAGATGTAGTTAGGTATAAATGCTGTGGTAAAAGAATAAAATAAAATTAATAAAAAACAACAAAATATTGTAAAAGACACTAAAACATGTCTAATAAAGAATGAGTAGAGCATATTTATAGATATGAATTCAATAGTGCAAAGATATTATATCTAAAATTTAGGAAATTTAGGATGGTTGTTTTTGCCTTCTTATGAAAATAAAAACAGATTACAAAAGTGTATACAGAAAAACAAAGGATAATAGCTGAGTCTTCTTTGAATATGAAAAATAAAATTAGTTTTATAGCACTAGGAGAGATTCTAAAGTTGTAGCAGTTAAGAGAATTCAGCATTTGTGCAAAATTTAAATATGAACCAGTGTATCAGAAGAAAGTATTGAAAGCACACTCATGTAAAGGCACTTGATTTATGACAGTTAATAGAGCAGTATGTTGGTTAAAAGATGATCTTTTGCATGATGATCTTAGCCCGTGAAATAGCCATATGCAAAAACCATCTTGATTGCTAGCTTATATTTTTAAAAATTAGGTTCTAGGAAAAATTATAATCATAAATGTGAAATCTAAAGTAACTGAACTTGTGGATGAAAAATAGGCATCTGCTTCATCATGTTATAACTTCTTAAAAAAGAATGTCTATTCATGAAAAGAATGCATTAAAAGACTGAATACAAAGCCAGAGCATAGAAAATGATATAAGCAGTATGGCTATTTTAAAAAGATCTCTCGTCCAGGGTAGATGAGAAAAAGATAATTGAATAGGCAAATGGGCAACAATCAGACGCTTCAAAAGGGAGATACCAAATGTCAGATATGCCTACATAGAGGTATTATATCTCAATCTTCAGAGAAGTATAAATGTAAAGGGTCATGGGCTACCATGCCTCCACTACCACGATATCTCAAATTACAAAGGTTAATTTACTAAGGAAATTCAAATGTGTAGTAGAATGGAAAGGCTTATGCCTTGCATATTTGATATCACACAGTGTAAACTGGCACAACACCTTCAAAATCCACTGGAGTAGAGTCTACTAGGACTTAGACCTCCACACACCCTGTGATCAGCAGCTCCCTGCTCACACTTGCTGACCCAGCATCTCTCGCTCCTCAGCCTCCAGAGCTGCCTTTTGCTGGATGCCTAGTGTCACTGAGGCTCTGGCAGGCATCCTAGGATGGCCTTTTCCTTAGGGGTGAGGAGGACCTCCCTCCCATTAAACACTTGTGATGTGCTTCAGGGGAGAAGATCAAGGGGAAGGTGAGAGACCTTCCTGCTTCTGCTGTCTCCTTAGAGCTTTCATCTAGATGTCCCACCAAAGCCTCAGGTGGTCATAGATGGGGCTTTTCAGAGGTGGATGGCTCTAGGATGTGTGATGCTGGAATTAAGTGTATGATGCTGGGATTTTAAAAGGGTGTGTGGTTACTAAATGAGTCCATTGACTGGTTTAGCCTGGTTCTGGGTTTGCAAAATGGGAAGGCGCACCTTGGGTGTGGGTGGTACCACTCAAAGGGCAGGTTGCCTAGAAAGGTTCGAAGGTAAGGCAAGCTGTCTCGCTGTCTGGTGCCTTCGGCTTTCCCGCTGGGAAACTGTGTTTCCTCAGCAGTGTCCCTCTGCCATGCTGCCCTGCCTTGAAGCCAGCCAGTTGTGGACTGTAACCTCTACAGACCATGAGTTATGCTGAACCTTTTCCCTTTAACTTTAGGTGTCAAGTATTTTATCTCAGCAATGAGAAAAGTGAAACACTTCTCAGATGCCAAGAGCTGTATTAGGGGACAATGCATCCTTTTTTTTTTTGTATTTTATGGAAGGGTCTATAGGGTGTTCAGGGTCTCACTACTAGGTCGGACTCATAGTAATCCACCTGTTTACAGCCTCCCAAGAGCTGGGATTATAGGGGCACACAACAATGCCCAGTCTCAATTAAAGTCTCAGCACATCCTGGGGGCAGGGCTGGCACAGCAGGACTGGAGATCGAACCCCCAGCCCTGTGTCTGCTTGCAGGCACTTTAATCCACTGAGCTATTTTGCCAGCCTGGGGCAATGTATCCTGAACCGCACTGATGACCTTTCTTGGCCCAGAGTGGCATCTCCCAGGACTTCTAAAAGTGCAGGCTTCCTGGTGAACCCACGGGCACTGCATCTTCCTGGTCCTGGCTGGACTTAAGTTGTGATTCCTGAAAGACCTGACAGACCTCCTTTACCTGAAATGTGCTAGATTTTACAGCTCAAGGTCCAAAGCACTCTCACTCGTGTTTCCATTCTCACCACACCTATTGAGTTCCTTCTGCTTGTTGACTGTTTCCATGGACCATGGCCTAGTCAATGAGAACTGACCAGAAAAGTCTCCAAGACGTTCCCCTCACTCTGCTCTTCGACCTCTGCCATTAACTTCAAAGTAGAAAGGAACCCCTGAGGGCTGCTTCTGATGCTCAGTACTCAAGCATCAAGATGCTAGCTCTTGCTTGAGAACCACTGAGACCCTCCCTGTCATGTGCTAGGAATGGCTTGGGCTACCAGTTACCAAGTCCCAAACAAGAATCCCTTGGGTTCATATGCTTTCCTCCTTAAATACCTGGAGGTAGCTTGAGGCTGATGTTGGTTCAATGGCCTAGTTGAGTCAACAGGAAGCCAGGTGTCTGTCTGTTGATAGACACCTGACATCCTTAGTTTCTGGCATTTTGCCCCTGATCCTTGTCATCTTGTGCTTGCATGATGGCTATTTCAGCTCAAAACATCAATGCCATGTATAGGACAGAAACAAAGGTGAAGGGATCATATGGTTCATACGATGCCCTCCCATGTCCTAATCTTCAGCAAACTCCCCTACATTTTTAGCCCAAATCAAGTCAGAGATGCAAAGGACATTGGAAAGGCAGCATCCACTGGCTTAGAATGGCTTTTGCATGGCCAACCCATGTTACCAAGTGACATACGCTCGGAATCACAAATAGAAACAGAGATGTTGTATAATCTACCCATATCCCTGAATAATCAAGACTCAGATTTACCTGTTCTGCTTGTCTTTCTTTGGGGATAGATATGTATATGGTTGATCTTCCCTGTGCAGTCTTTGAAATGATTTGCCTGTTTTTTTCTGTTTGCAGTCAAAATGAGCTTTTCCTTCGGTAAATATAATGACTTCTTAAATAAAAGTGCCAAATTATTTCATCGAGTTGCAACTTCAGACTCCTGCCTGCTCCTTATTTGAACATCAGGATCAGTCCTCCCCCATGTCATTCTAGATGGTTTGATAGTAAAGCAAACAGAAGCCCCTGCTCAATTAAGTAGCTGATTAATACAGGTGCAGTATGCAAATTGCTGACTTTCTATAAATTAGAATCAGATAAAATGTGCTTACAACTGCTCTTACAGGAACTATTCTCTCTTTTTTTTAAATCTCTTAACTTCATCTGCCCTAACACTATCTGCTATGTGTGTTAAGCTGTTACTTCTTCAGACTCTTCTTTCCCTCTTCTCCTAACCTTGTTTCCTCTCTGCCAGACCTGGACCCTTCCCTGCTACTCCTTGCTTACTGTTTAATATGGAAAAAGCACAAATCCAGATAAGAAAAGGGAAGGCTGCAGAATGTTTAGGGCAGTATTAAATCTGATCCAGTATCCACCTTGATCTGCATACTGCAGCCCCTCGCCATTGACTGTAGCTACTCATTCAATACATAAAATGTCTTAGCATGTGTCCTTCTTCCCCTGAGGGATAAGCATTGCCAGTCTTCTTTTGTAGTGCTCTAACAGCAAACATTTTTGTCAACATTCTAGAAAGTCCTTCCTGTAATGTGAGAGGGCTATGTTGTTCCTATTTTTTGTGTCTAAAAATGTATATTTCATATATAAAATAAAGTGAAATAAATATCATCAGTATTCAGTGATTCAGTCAAAAATGTTGTTTTGGATATTTGCACTTTTCAAGATATGAAAGGCATGATGTAACATAAAGCTAAAGCCTTAAGGGCAAGCCAGGATATTTGAGGTTTGGAAAATTCAAGATATGCTAAGAGGGAAAAGAGGGAACCCTGAGTGGGGCTGGAAGGTGCAGAGAGGAATGAACACGACTGTGCAGGTCAGAGCCTGAGTGACAGACACCTGACCTGGGTACCAGATCTTGGTGGATCAGAGTTCCAGCACCATGGCATGGACCTGTGTTGGTCACCAAAGGCCGAATCTCACAAACCAGCCACTGATCATGACCAGTCAAATACTGAGCCAGGCTGGGCTAAAGAGCTCTCCTGAGAGAATCTTTAAAGTGTTTCCCTCCAGATCTAGTTTAATAGGTGCCTTGAGGGTTTTGCCTTCATTGCTACAAGGGAGAATTTTAAATTCTTTTGCCCTTTTGAAAATGGCTTTGTTGATATATCGTTCACATAGTATTATATTTGGCTCTGGAATGGCCCTAGAAGGTCCTGTGTGTTGAGGGGGTGGTCCCAGCCTATGACCCTACAAGGAAATGGTAGAGTCTTTAGGAGATCTTAAATCGTGGAGGCTGAACTCTAGAGTGGATTAAGATCTCGGTCTTTGTCTTCCTCTCTTCCCTACCTGGCCATAAAGTGAAAATTGTTCTCTTCCAAGAGCCACCAACAGGATGTGCTCTTTTGTCACATACTCTGAATCAGCTGGGACAACCAACTGTGGACTGAGACTGCTGCATAATTGAAATCCAGAATTTAATTTCTCCTGTCTCTAAACTTCTACCTGTTGACCAGTCTTCTCTCCAATGTTTCAACCAATTTTAAATGCATTGTTGGGTGGAATTATGTGTAGTCACAATGTTGTGCGACCACCATTGCAATCTATTTGCCAGTTTTCATTGGCCAAATGCCCTCTTTGAGGAGGCAACCTGACTAAGGCAGTGGCCTTTAGCTTTGGGTTGTCACCAGCCCGAGTCAAGTGCAATTCTTAGTTAAGTGACTGTGGCTGGTCAGTCCATGCCCCTGCCAGCCGGGCACCTGTGGGTGCTGCCACCATGTGCTAGCTCAGACAGGGCAAGGCTTGTTCTTCTAATAGGAGAGGCTGCTGAGCAGAGGAGAGAGTGGATGCTCATTTGTTACATACCGACTGAGCCAGGTCCTTGTGAGCTGTGCCCACATCCCTTTTGGGAAAGACTGCCCTGTGCTTCCACTGGACACCAGGCAACAAGAGACTCAACATGACTGAGAAAGTACCCTCTGACTTCCCCAACTCCATCAGGGACCTGGAGATCTGTGAACCTGCAAGGTATGACCTAAGAGAAAGGAGTGTTGGTGGAGACAAAAAGAAAACCAGGGATGAGCACACTTTCAGCTGGATGAATCTGTCCCTTCCCCTTTGTATTGATTTCCTGGAGCTGCCACAGTCAATAATTACAAACTTGGGGGCCTAAGAAACAAGCAAGTTGTTATCCCATAGTGTTAGAAGCCTGAAATCTAGGTGTTGGCAGGCCAAGCTTCCCCTGGTAGATCTAGCAGAGCATCCTTCCTTCCTCTTTCACTTCAGATAACTCCAGGTGTCCCTTGGCCTGTGGCAGTATTGCTCCAATCTCTGGCCCTGTCATTACAGATACTTCTCTTCTCCATTTATCTCTTTGAAGAGCATTGTCACTGGATTTAGGGCACCCAGATAATGGGGTGGTGTCACCTCAAGCTCCTTCTCTTAATTACATCTGCAAAGACTCTTCCCACATAAGACCATGGTTACAAACTCTGGGCTTAGGAAATGGGCTGTCCTCATTAGGGGCTACCATTCAACCTTTGCTACCTCAATATGCCTTTGGGGTTAGCACTGGAGAGAAAACAACCCAAAGGTGAGACCAAATTGTCTGTCACCACTGCACATTAAATAGTGGTGGTAGAAGCAAGGTCCAAGGCTGGCGTGCCGAGTCTGCCATGTCTGAGTGAATTGGTCATCCCTATTTCAGGCATAGGTCACACAGCACCTTCCCATAGTAGGGGTGGGCTTCTTTGTGCTGGGACCTCTTTGCATTGCATCTCTTCATCCACACTGATTCTAGAGGAGTAAATGCTTCCCTTTTTTTTAAAACAGTGCTTCATCAGAGCAGTACCACTGGACAGACTTAATCCTAGAAGGGAGAACTATGGGATGAGGAATGAGGGAGTTCAGAGGAAGGGAAATAAACCATGTGTAAAAAGAAGGAAGATATGCATGAGTCGGGGCAAGAGTGGAATTGTTTGATGGACTAGTGAAAAGACTATGTGCTTTGGTTCCTACATAGATCAAGGCCTGTACTTTTTTTTTTTTTTTTTTTTTTTTTTTTTTTTTTTTTTTTTGTATTTTAGGGAAGGGTCTACAGGGTATTCAGGGTCTCACTACTAGATCAGACTCATAGTGATCCACCTGTTTACAGCCTCCCAAGAGCTGGGATTATAGGCACGTACCACCAAGCTCGGTCTCAATTGCCATCTCAGTGTGCCCTGGAGGCCAGGCCTGCACAGCAGGCTTGGGGAATAAACCCTGGCCCCTGGACCTGCTTGCAGGTACTTTAATCCACTGAGCTATTTGGCTGGCCCTTAGGCCTGCACATTTAACATAAGAGTAAAGGTCTCTGGTAGGCATCTTTGTCCTGAATGGCTTTCAAAAACATGTGGGTATGATGTAAATGTGTGTGTAGTTAGAAAACCAGCACTTGTTGAGTGCCTGTTATGTGTCAGACACTGCGCTAGAGGTGCCCACGATAGATCATCTCATCTAATTCTACCTTTCAGGTAGTTGTTACTCTGAAAGAAGCTGAGTAGTTTGCCTTCAAATAAAGTTAGAAATCATGAATCTGGATTCAAACTCCAGTGCATGGCACTCAAGTGTTTGTTGTACAGATCTTTCCTGGGGGTCAGCAGTAAGCCTGACACTGGTCCCCTCTGCTCTGGCTGAAGGCCACCTTGTCCCATTCTCTTCAGTGTTCTATCCCTTTTCTGTTGTGCCTGTGGCTGGATATGACTGAGCTGATAAGGAACTTGCTTTGGTTTTTATCCATGCTGCAGGCCGGGGAAGGTTTCGCTCATAGCAATGCTGCTTTCTTGGGAGCTCATTATTCCTTGTGGGCCTTTGGTAGGTGGTGCGATGCCTTTGATTTCCAGCAGCAGCCACTCCTTTGGGGATGGCCCAAGGCAGGGCAGAAGGTGCCAGCTTTCCCATGTATGTCACAGGGAGCAGTGGGTGCTTTGGGATGCAGGTCCTCCCTGTGTTCTGCTGGCGTACCACTGCCTGGAGAGCTGATTTACACCCAACCTCATCTCGTCCTCCACATTTTCCCTGCACTGAAGCTGGCCTGGAGTTTCCTAAGTTTTCTCTTTAAAATATTCCTTTGCATTTCAAAGGTATCAACCTCCTCCTCCCCCTCAGGAAAAAAGACAACCCCTTCTGCAGCTGGGCACCTGCTGTTCCCCTAGCCTGGAAGATTTGGAACCAGTTCCTGTGGAGTAGCTTATTCATACCTGGCAGCCATCCATTCCTGTGACAGGAGGGTGGCTTCAGGTCACAGTGCGATGAAGCAGACACAGACATCAGAGCATCTCACATGCTCAACAAAAGGCAGGGCAGTAACCAAGTCTGTGCATCTTGCTAATGACCGGCTCTGGCATTTACAGAGTTGGCTTAAGAGCCTGACTCCTTTCTGGGGCATGGTAGGATGTCAGAGTGTAAATCATGTCATCTCAGGCTGTCTTTACCACAAAGGGTGTTGGATAGGAGGTTAAAATTTCAGGTTATTCTATGCAACCTTGATCTTGAACTTAAAGACAAGCTAGAATGGGCATTAGGCTGCATTTTAGCTTTTTAACGTGTTCCCCCCTCTGTAATGTTATAAGGATCATTCAGAAATCCTGCAGGGACTAACTTAGAATGGGTGTGTCAGGGCTGGTGTTGGGCCCTGAGCAGCCTTGTCCTACAAGAGGGAGCAGGTGGGAAGGCGGCGGATTCTGCTGCTGCGAAAGATGATCTCGATGGCTGTGCTCCTGAGCTTATGCATTTTGAATGTGGCAGTGGCCTGGCTTCCTTCTCGGGGTGGTGACATCAATGTCATTTGGCCCACTGGGTTCCACACTCTTGAGAACAGGGGTTTCCTTGCTCACAGTAGCCCCCCTGGTGCCCAGTGTGAAAGCAGCTTGCTAACTACTCGTCCAGTGGCTCTTGTCCTCCCTCTATCGGTCCCACAGCCAGGTCTGATCTTCGCAGGCTCAGGGTAGGAATTGGTACCTGGATCACTGCACTCCACTCTACATCCCCACCTGCTGCTCCCAAAGATCATCTGCTTTTCTGTGAAGCCACACCCATGTGGTTACCAGGTCAGAAATAGAAGTCAGTGCTGAAAGACTGCTGGACTGGGAAGAGAGAGAAGGAGGCTGGCACAACTGAGATGCACCCTCCAAGGGATGAGAAGTGCAGTACAAAGTCTTCTGCGCTACCACTTTCTAGTGTGGTGCTGGGGCTTGAACCCTGGGCCTTATGTATGGTAAGTATGTGCTGTGCCACTGAGCAACACCCTAAGCCTCCTGAAGGATGAGAGTGTGTGTGTTCTGTTTCATGGCCTGTGAAAGGCCCCATGCTGGGCCTCTGAATGGGATATGGAGAGAAAAATGAGGTGGAAGTTACAGTCTTCAAAGAGCAACTGCTGCCATCATGTAAAGTGTTGCTTCAGATCTGAGAAGCTTTTCTGGCCACATGGCCCCAGGACAGCCTACAGAAGGTGGCAAGCTGCCTGTCAGTGACCTCCTACCCTGCCTCTCTGATCTCGAAGCAAATGTGTAAAAACTGTGTGTGTTTATAAAGGTCATATGTGTTTCTAGAAGGAAGAGGAAAACAAGCTAGACATATGGTGAATTATGTATCAACGGCGTGTACATCGCATGGCATGGCTTAGTAGAGATGGATCTATGGGGTTCATCAACATTGCTCAGGTAGATGAATGAGAAATTTATGATTTGATGTATTTAGGAGGCAAGCTGTGCTTCTGCTGATCATGTCATAATTGGGGGCAGAGTACATGTATTAGACAGCTGTCTTGTTGGTGGGACACAGTGTAGTACCTTGTGCCCACAATTTAAAGAATTGCGTGGCAGGGGGTTAACTAATGCTCACCTTTGCAACACCCAGCTCCACTGAGTTGGCATGGTTCTGGGGGTGGAGGGCCTACCTATGAATTGTTGCCCACAGCATAAAAACCGAGCTGGAGGGCAAGATGGTGCACTGATGCTGTGGCTTCCCCTGAGAAGTTATGCTAGTTTTCTTGATATAAACTTAGTTGTTCTCATCATCGGAGGAGCTCGAGTCCTCGCTGTTGCTGAGGATGGCTGTGGTTCTCTTGCGGAGCGCTTTGGCCCTTATGTTGCACATCACTGCCTGGCTGCAGTGCAGATCGCTAAGCTGCCACAGATGCTTCATGCTGCTGGCGCCAGATTTTCTTGCTTCCATCACTGGTCTTTGGGCCTTTCCAGGGAAGATCTTGATACAGACTTGCACAAGACATTGACATAGGCTGGACACATTCAGGACACTGCCGTGGGATCCAGGTCCTCGCTGGCGTCTCTGGGATCTCTAGTGTGTGGACAGATCTCCTGCACTCTTATACATTTGGCTTTTTGGGTGAATATTATGAAATAATCCTATAAATTTTGGGTCCCATATTAAATCTATACCCTTGCAAATACTGAGTATAAGATGTTTTAGTTTAGATTATACTTTCAGGGAGTTCAGTCCATGGCCATGCCCATCATGGCAAAGAGGCATGACTGAGGTTGGCTCTTAGTTCATGGCCACAGGGAAGCAGAGCAGACTAACAGTACCAGAGGGGGAAGAGATGGGGGAAAGATGGAGTACTGAGGGCCATGCATTTGGGACCCCCCTGAACATATCCACCACATATCCAGACCGGGGGGTCTGCTCCCAAGCCTGTCAAGCTACTGCATCAAGCTCACTCTTCACCTCATGCTATCGTTTGCTCTTGGTTTTAGCGGTATCATCCTCCAAGTTTTAGCCAGAGAAATCCTGAACAATCCTTCAGCACCATTTGCCTCTCATGCCCAGCTGCTCCCCGACCCCTGTCTCCTTCACATTCATTCACATCCCACCTCCATGTTTCCATTATGACCTCCCTCACCATGATGTGTGAACTCATGTCTCCTAGCTTCTGTTTTTTCATTGGTTCCCTTTGTTAAAGAAAAAAAATTCCCTAAATTCTCGTTAAAGATGAGCCAGAAGATGTTATTCAAAGGGGCCATGGTGACAGGAGGCCACAGCAGGACAAGAGTCTTTAGGTAGGAGACAGAACATGGATTCCCTCCAACTCTGGGGAAAACAAATGGAAGTTTATAAAAGGTGATTGAAAAGTACAACAAATGTTAAATTTTTAAATGTTACTGTAAAAAATTACCATTAATCCCCTCAGAATCATAGCCCTCACTTCAAGTGCACTCGTTTCATTATTCCTCCACTTTCTGAAGCAGGTGTAGAAGCCCCTTTCCATGTTATTGAGGCTTCTATCGCAACTGTCCTCCTGGGTGCTGCTGCCAAGTGCCCTGCCAGGGGAAGGAAGCTCACAAAACCCAGTTTGTCCTCATCCTCCTTATTCAGCAGATCTGGCCCCACACAATGTCTGGATCTTCTCTAAAGTCAAAATGATTAGGAAGAGAAAACGTTGGATGGATTCAAGCCATCAGGGTCACCATGACAGCACAAGCAAAGACACTGGTGAAGGGACTTCCAGAACTGCTTGGAAAGTGGCAAGAACAGTAGGTGTGTTTGAAGTAAGGGGGCTACTTCAACAGAGCTTAAAGGCAGTGTGATTTTTACCTTAACAGCATTTAAAAAATTTAAATGTACACAATTTTAAAAAAAGTATCACATATCCTATAATCAAGAAGTGGTCGTCAGGGATCAGTGGACACAAAATTGCTAGGAAGACATGAGAAGCATAAGGACTTCTTTATCACTGACTTGAGCATTGCTGAGGGCAGTGGGGACCAAGCACACAAGTCCAGGTATCTGGGATCAGCATCTTCTGGGAGAGGCTGCCTCGGAATGAGAAGCTCCCGTGGAGCTTGGGGAATAGAGGGGGAGCGGGGCACTCACTGTTGAGCAGGGGTGCTCTCTAACGAGGAATGAAGGAGGCATAAACACTAAACATACCCAAGGATGTTTCCAGAAGTCTCTGGATGTCCTGGCTGCCACAGTGCATGGCCTGACAGATGGATTTGGCTAGGGGTGGGGAATTTTGCTCTGGAGGCCTGAAGCCCACCTTTTTCAGGGTTGGGTCCAAAGTGCCTTAAGCTGTGCCTAAGAGTATATGGCTGTAATCTTAGCACTCTGGGAGGCAGAGGGAGGAAGATCACAGTTTCAAACCCAGCCATGGGAAATTGATGACTAACAGGACCCTGTCTCAAAGTAAAAGATGTTTAGAAAGGTTGGGGAAGTTCAATGTGAAGTTCTTGGGCTCAGTCTCCAGTACCCCTCCCCCACCCACCACCACCATAACAAAGGAATGTGTAGAAGGCTGTCCCAAGCATGACCAACATTTTCCCTCATGGAGGTGCTGCATACAGTTCCCATTAGATATCCAAATTATGGCTGACTGTACTACCTGACCTCCAGTGACTCCTGTTACTTCTAAGGGTCCCCTATTGCTATGCCTGTGCTCTGCTCCTAATTTTCTGAGTTGCATGTGGAACTCAGCAGCCAAGGATACCTTTGGACCTCTGTGGATTTTGTAGGGTGCCACACTTGGGCGCCCTTCTTCATCCCAGCAGAAGTGAACCTGGCAAAGCTGGGAGCCTGGGATGAGTCCAAGAGACTGCCCTGTGCCTGCAGCCAATGGAGACGCCAGCTCCACATGGTGCTCACCCACTCACAGCATGGCTTCCGGGACATGAAGGAGGCAAGATGAGAGTGAGGACCAGGATAAATGTCCCCTAGCAGGCAGGGACAGGGATGCAGCCCAGTATGGAGTGGAGGTGCTGGGAAAATGAAAGATCTTCCTGGAAAAGCACAGGTCATAATGGCATCAGGTGGAGTGAGTCTGTCTCTCATCCTTCTGATTTCAGACACAGATGGGAGGTCAGGTTGTTTAGAAGACCAGGCCCTGGAAGTGTGGCTGGGGTGGGGGAGGCAGGAACAGAGCAGGGAGCTAACCAAGGGAGTTTCGATAAGCTATTTGCATAGTGGGCCACTGGCACTCCCTCCAACCAGGGCCTCCTAGGAGCTCAAGGATATCTGTGATCACATCTGCCTGGTAGCGGGTGCCAGGCACTGCCAGCCCTCTGCTCATCTCTGACTGGGGGTCCCTTCTGCCACCTTATATTAGTTGGAGTTCTCCAAGGGAACAGAATTGAGAGAAAATGTAGGTGGACTTATGCGAAGGATTTACGAAGTAGCTGGCAGCATTGGAGATGGGAGAGTCTGCCATGGGTGTCATCCTGGAGGGATGGAACCCAAAGTGATGGAGGTGGCAGAAAAGGAGGGATCAAGGATGCAGCCCAGTCTGAGGTTGAAGCCTTGGAAGCTCTCTGGAGAGTCCCTGGTAAAGTCTGAAATTAGGGATCCAGGCATGAACTCCAAAGGCAGTGACAACAAAGGACAGATCTGCTCAGGCAGATGGCAGCTCTCTGAGGTGGGCACATTTCCTTGTCCTTTCCCTTTTTATTCTGTCCAGGCTACGATCCTATTGGATGGTATCCCCCTCAATCTTCCTCCCTCACTTGCTGCCCTAAATGTCAATCATCCACAGACACAGCCAGAACGGTGCCTTACTATGGTATGAGCTGGTTCTTCATTCATTCAGGCAGACATCAAGGATCACACACCAAGGCCACTGGCAGAGCCTCCCTGCTCCACTCTGCCTCCCTCTTTGATCTGATACTGCAGTTGTGATAACATAGGTTCAAGTCTTTGTTCTACTCAAAACCCTCCTGTGGTTCTTTGCGGCACAGGACCGCACCAGTCCATTTCTCTGGCCTCCTCTCCTTTTCTCTCCCCACTCACTCACTCATGCCTGTCCTGCTGGCCTGGCCCCTTGTCCCATGGCTCAGGGCCTTTGTACTCACTCCTCCTTTCCCCTTTGGAATGATCTTCCCCAGTTATCCATATAGCTCACCCCTTAGGTTGTTCAAGACATGCTTCCTTGTCGCTAAACCTTTCACTAATTTCTCTGTTCAGAATCTCAGCTTCTCTTCACGTTCCCTTCTTCCTGTTTTCATTTCCCCTGTAGCACTGTGCACTCCTATTGTAATGTGTATTTCGCTTATTTCTTTTACTGGCCATCTGTCCTCAGTGAATGTGATCTATTAAGAACAGGCTTTCTGCTCATGCCTAGCAAGGACAGTGCCCAGCACATCATTGTGCCCAATGCAAGTGCTTGTTGAGTGGTCCCAGGGTGGTGGAGCAGCAAGGTGGACACCCACTGAGCTCCCGATACATAGACACTTTTATTTAGCTTATAGAGAGTTTTTCAAAAATTTGAAATAGTCACTGATACTTAAGGAGGAATTGGTTACTCCACACAACATCCCAATAGGTAGCATTGCTTGGATGGATGAAAAGGTCAGGCACAGCCCCCTCTCTGTGACAGCAATGAGTGGAGTGAAGCAGTAGCCACCTGCCGGGCCACTCTGGGGGCAGTAAAGCATCTCTCTGGACATGTGTGTGTACTCAGCCTCCATTGAGTTTGTATCAGCAGTGTGCGGGCACCAGCATGGCTTCCCCTCCAGCAAGGGCCAGTGGCCTTGCCATGGGCTGCACAGGCTCTCACTCACTGCTGCTTGCAGCATCCTGGTTCCTCTGATCGGGAAGCTGTACAGTCCTTGTCACATGCTGCTCCCTAGCAACTATGTTGCCTGAAAGACTTGTGGTCAAGAATGGATGAACACAAATGCAGCTTAAAAGGGGAAAGGAACTGTGTCAGTTGGCAAAGTACAGATGCTTCTCAATATCCACCTTAGGGGTTTAACCTGTCATGCAACATCATTTTCACCAGATTGGACGTACCCATTATATCACCAGGCCGGGACTTCAAAGCACATCTTACACGTGTTAACCAGGGTCTGCTACTGAACACAACAAATGGAGAAAGAAGAAAAAGAAACAATTTGAAGACTTCAAACTATGAGAACTCTGGATGTATGCCATTGATTTAAGTTTCCAGAATATAAAGAGGTATTGTGTAGTCAATCACCAACAGGGAAAATGTTATTATAGATGGTCTCTAATTTATAATGTTTTGATGTGACAATTTTTCTGCTTTATTATAGTACAAAAGCAGTATAAATTCAGCAGAAACTATGCTTGGAATTTCTAATTTGGATCTTTTCCTGGGTTAATGGTGTGTCTATGAGCCTTCCTTAACTCCTGCTTCCTTGCACACAGCTTTGCCTTGGGAAGAGCCTGGGCAGAAGTGCTTGGGCAACAGCTTCTGGGAATACATTTAGACAAAGCAAAAGATCCACTATTGTTTTGTCAACTTTTATTTTCCTTTGTATTTTTATGTTTTGGATTAAAATGGTCCCAAAAGTCTCATGTTTTCCGAAATGAGACTGTTGGGGTGGTGATTGGATCACAGGGGGAGCTCAAAGTTGAATGTGCTGTTGGGAGGTGGGGCCTATGTGGGGGTGGCAGGTCCCTGGGACTTGATGGGGTGTGGTCTGGGCTCTGTCTCCTTCCTTCCTCTCTGCTTCCTGCTGCTATGTGGTGAGCAGGCTTCCTCCCTCAAGCCCTTCTACCTTGAAACCAAGTGACCATGGACCAAACCCTCTGAACCCTTAAGCCTCCTAGACTGCCTCTTTAAATTGCAGGTATCAGGTTTTTTTGTTCCAGGATGGGGAAAGCTGACTAATATAGTTTCCATTTTAATGAAAGATACAGAAGTAAGCTATTATGCACACAAGTCACTGTAGCCTTTTCCCTTAAGTTTCTTTAAATGTTAAAAAGCAAGCTTTCTTCCACCTTCCTACACCTCTGGCTAAACAGTTCTGATCTAAAACTTGAACCTTGAGATTTGAAGACTTCAAACTGTGAGAACTCTGGATGTATGCCATTGATTTTCCCCTCTCCAGTTATTAAAAGTATACACTGGAAATGTGATTAATTAGGCTTGCGTGTATAGCAACACATGCCCATTTGAGAAAAACTAATTCTACGTTAAGCAACTTAGCCCTTTGGTTGAATTTTTTCCAAGAAGCTATTGTTTCCTATTGATCAGCCTATTACCTTGCCAACCATAGCAGCTGAAAATGTATTTGCTGACTAATTGTTCAAGCACCTGTTTCTTAGCAGATTCCCCCTCAGCCAGAGAGCCAACAACATTGCTAAGCACCTATTACGTATCAATTGCTATGCCAAGATGTCAGTCCTTGTGTCTCAATCGTAATTCCTCATATCAGAGGTTTTATCATGTCTTCCTATTTTTGTTCTTCTTCAGTTAATTTTGTTTATCAAGTACTCTGTTTGACACACATAAGATGTGTTCATGAGTATTTAGCCAATGACCCTGTAGAATTGCCAGACTTAGCAAAAGTAATGCTTTATGATCATTAAGTTTAAAGCCCTAACTTGTGGAGAATTATATGCACATGAGGTGCAATGTTTGGGTAGCTTAAGCAATACTTATTGCTCACAATTCTGGAGGTTGAGAAGCCCCAGATTGGGGAACAGTATGGCTAGGAGGTGGGGAGGCCTTTTCTCTATGCATCCTTATGTGTCCTTTAATAGTGGGTATAGACAGTGAGGAAGGGAGGGATCTGGTGTCTCATCTTCAGTTTATAAGGACACAGCTCCCATCAGGAAGGCCCCACCTTCCTCTAATCTTAATCACCCCGAAAGCCCCGATTTCTGAAGACCATCACATTGGGGATTAGGGTTTCCCTATAAAGCTGCAAATGGACATAAACACTTAGGTAACAGCACAAGCTACAGGGAGGCAGAGCCACATGAGGATAAGGAGACCTCCTGTGCTCACAGTCTGTGGAGAGACGTGACAAAATACAGTGTTTAGGAAACAAGAGCTACAATTGAATGCTCTGGAAGACAAAGGAGGGGCATGAGTCACTGTCTCTCCCCTGGTACTGAGGATTGAACCTGGCGCCTCACGTGCACTAAGCACATGCTCTACCTCTGAGCTCCATCACCAGTCTAGTAATGACACTCTTCATAGTCAGGATCCAAGTGTTTGAAGGACAAGGCCTGGGCATCTGGCCTTGCTGAAGCCTGTGTTGAGACAGGCTTTAGGGACCCAGCCTAAAGAACTGAGTGAGATATGCATTTGGGAGCAGTGGAGAAATGAATGGTTCATGTTAAGTCACAAACATTGAGCAGCACCTTATCCAAAGTGGGGGAGATCAAGGCAGAAATGTCTTCACCTCACCTAAAAAACATGCCTTGCTGAAAACTAGAGCCCATAGGAGCAGACAGGAGTGATTACTCTTGTTTGTCTTCCCTTCTACATGTTCAGGAAGCTTTGGAATCTGTCAGCACACAGGGCTCTGGGGCTCCTGGGGCACCCATGAAAATCAAGTCCTCACCACCAACCCTTTTTCATTATGAGACCTACTCACTTCTGCAGAGATTTTAGTCACTCCCAATCCAAGTGCTAAGAAGCTTCATCATTCCAATTTACCCCCAACTGTCTGTGTTTGGTTCCTACCACCTTCTCTTAAAGAAACCTTGCCATTACCTGCTGCTCTTTGAACAAGTTTCTGAACTTTGAGCTATGGCATAGTTAAACAATCCCCCAAAGACCAGGATGTTGTAGATTTCAACTCAGAGTGGTTCTATCGAGAGGTGGTAGAAAGTTTTAAGTAATGGGGCCTAGTGGAAGAAAGTTAGGGTCACAGGAGGTGTAGCCTTAATGGGGAGCTTGAGATACACCATGCTGACATGCTCTCTCTCTCTCTCTCTCTCTCTCTCTCTCTCTTTGCTTTCTGGCCACCATGAGGTGAACAGCCCTTCTCTGCTGTGTGTTTTGAACACAGTGTTCTGGACCATCAAGGGCCCAAAGGAACAGGGCCAAGAAAGATGGACCAAAGACATACAGCTCATGAGCCAAATAACCTTACTCTCTCATAAAGTTGATTATCTGAGGTAATTTCTTTCCCTGAGGTTATTTTTATGAAAATAACTTACTTTTATGAAAGTAACACAAATCTGATTAACCATTGCCAGTTTCACATCAGGATGGCTTCAGAAGAAATGACATCTAAGTTCCCCAACAAATAAAGGACTCTAACCTCTACGCAGACTTTTCGACCATGTTGGATCCTGCGGAAAGCAAATTGAAAGGAAATGGGAAGGGGAGACAGCATGCCTTGAATTTCTCATTAGCCTCACTGCCTGGTTCTCATTAGTGCACTTTCTGGGTTATGGGCACAAGGGCCAGGGCTTATTTTCATGGCTGAATAGCACATGTGAAATGTAGGCAATTTCTAATCCACATTCTATGAGCTATACACTTCGCTATCTTATAAAATAATGAGCAATGCTAAAAGAAAAGAAAAACCAGCATGAGGGGCTAATCCTTGAGGGGGAAAATATTGCTGTTCTGCATAAGCTTTTGCTCTCTGCTTAATTAATCCCTAAAACTTTCAGGCCTTAATGAGAATAATTAGACTTGACAGTACTGCGCTTAACACGCAAGCACAGACAACAAAACCCGTGTTCAGTTTATAAGCTTCCCAGAGCTTGCTGAAAGACAAGCTAATGTTATTTACAGCAAGCCCAGTGAGGGGCCAGACAAAGGTTTGAACTGGAAATGTGCCTGGGAGTCCCTGAGGACAGTGTCTCTAAGGAGCAAGGTTCTGTAGCCTTCTTTTTGTGGCTTTTCCTCCATAACAAACCCTGGTCTAGACAAGACCTGGCTAGAAATTCCCTTATTACCAGCCAGGCCAGACTGCATTTATCATCACCTTGAACGTTATGTTCACACAAAACCTCCAGGATCCCCCCCCCCCCCCCATTCAAATAATGAATCAAGGGAGCCAGAGAGTTACTGCCCTCTCACTGTGCTCCACTCAGGGTCTGCCAGCTTCTGGAAATACCTCATTTTCCAGAAAAGAATTCATTTGTCAACAGTGGGATGATGTTAAGGCCTTCAAGGCAAATCAGACAGACGGCAGGGATGGGAGAGCAGGCCCGGATGAGCTAGGGCGGCGGTTGCGCTGGCACAGAGCATTTGCTTTGATTTGTTAGCCTCACACTGGCCTGTGTCTTCCCTAAGGGAAGGTTTAAATCTCCTTGGGGAGTGAAGTGGGCTCACCTGCCCCAGGTGGAGTGTCTAGAAGTATCTGTCTAGTGCAGCAGGAATGGGCATGTATATTCGTCAGCATCTGTTAGGGCCTTCTCAATCTGAGACTCAACAACCAGATGGTTTGGGGAGGCTTCCTTGTGAAGCTGGTGAGTTGACCGCATAGAGAACCTGTTGCTGCCTTGTCCTGATGAGATGACATCTGGGACCTCAAGAGTAGGAACGGATCTCTGCACTGCCAGTCAGTGGAAAATGACACCGCTGATATGAAATCAGGGAGTAGTCTGCCCAAACCACCTTTGTGGCTATACCAAGAACTATAATGTCCTTCGGCAGTGATGATCTCAGAAAAAAGAAGCAATAGATAAGCAAAATGTTCCGTGTTTTAAAATAATCTAAAACTTTAGCATCTTTACATATCAAAGGAGTTGAAGGCACAAGACTGTAACCTGGAAACTCAACATGTTACGTTTTTTAGAGACAGGAGTCAACCCACACACGTACACTGTCCACATGTGCCCAGCAAAGTAAGGATGGGAACTCTGACCCTGTAAATGGCACTAGGCTAGAATGCCTTGTTTTTAATTTTCAATCAAGGATCTGAAACAGACTTCAAAGGGCATGTAGGCTGACAGTTTTATTTTCTCCTTGAAGAAGAGGAAATATGGGTAAGTGTAAGCCAGATCATTCTCAAAATAATTGCAGCCCTGACATATCTAAATGAGTTTGTAAAAGAAAATACAGTAGCAATTGATCTTATTAATTAGAGATGTGCCAGGATCAAAATACTCACTTAGTCACCATTTCCCTGCAGCTACAAAAATAAAATAATAAAATAAAACAAGCCACTTTCTCCTGGGCAACAAAATTCTTTTCTGTCCCTGTCATAGAAAGTCAGTTGGAGACAACTCCTGTTGTCCCTTTCTCCCCACAGTGGGCACTGACTCTTGGAGAACAGCCTGGATGGGTTCCGCTGTACCTGCAGAGCTCTGTCTATGCTGGATTATGCCCTGCCTAGGCCAGTGCAGCAGTGGCTCACAGCCCATTGGACAGGTGATGTGACAAACAAACAAGCAAACAAAATACTCTCGTACAAGAAAATGAGAGAAGTATGTTTTTAAAAACATGTAGGTGTCATTTCTCTGTGAAGATTAGCAGGCACAGCCCACGGCATGCACACCCAGCTCTATCAGCTCTCTTTCTGCCTCAGCTCTTCCTATAACCCTATCACAACCAACAGTTGCTGAATGGACAGGATAGCCCAGTGCTTAAAATCCTGAATGACAACCGAGAGACAGCCACTGGTGAGGGTAGCCCAGCTCCGAGCCTCTGGAGGTGACCAACAGGTGAACTGGGTTGTACACCTTGATGGAGTTATTGCAGATGCCAGAGAATGGAAGAGTGAAAAGAAAAAAGAGGAGGAAGAAGAGGTAGAGAATCACAGGTATCAGCCCTGGAGGAAACACCTGTTGAGGCCCTAGCGCTTTCAAAGCCTATGCATGTATGCGCACGTGTCTGTGTGTGGATGCTTATGTGTGGGTGGTTATTTGGGAAACACGTGGGCTGGGAATCACAGGGGAGAGCAGCCCAACTGCATGTGCAGTTGTAAGCACGCAGGGCTAAACCAAACCTTAAATGTTTCACCAGATGGATATCCTGGCAGGGACCAGTGTCTGGCCTTCAAGGGGTGATTTTGGATAGTTTTCACTAAGGCTAAGTGAGTCAGAGGGAGAAGAGTGCTATATCTTGAACACACAGCAGATCAATGGGTTTGATGTCAAAAGTGGCCCACGTCTACTTTTTGTTGTCCAATGCATCTAGAATAGAACAACTCATGGCCAACTATCTCCGCTCACGTACTGGCTGCCCACACAATGTAGAAAAGCATACAACTTCTTCTGAAACAACAAACATTCTAATATTATTCTGTCTGTGATTTTACCATACCAGATTTAACACAATTCACTTATTAGGAAATCTTGGGTTGACTTCAAAGGAGGACCTTTGTAGCTTCCACTGGCGGTCAAGCTACCAATAGCTGTCTGAATTTTGTCTTACCTCCTGCATCAGGCTCCGTGTTGAGGTGTGAAGATGTCAGCTTGTGTAGCTACTCACCAGTCCTTCAGATTGATGACGGTGAACATGGGTACAGCAGATGCTGCCAGGGTCCCCAGGACGGCGTGGGGAGATGCAGGCCCTGTGAGCCAGCTCTGAGCTGAGTACTTGAACAGCTCCAGTCAGGGAAGGAACAAGAAATGCTCCCAATGGATCAAGGCCCTCAGTCTCTTAAAATGGAAATGAACATTTAAAGAAGGCCTTTCTCTAGGGAGAAATATGCAGTAAATCAGAGCTTTTGAAAGACAACTGGGGCCTGTGCTGGTTTTTGAATAACTTGCCATTTAATAAATGTTCTATTTTTGACCCTTTAGGGAAATATACAACTCCATCTGAAACTTATGGGCCAAAGGAGTGGAACATTTTTCTCATCTCTCTCTCTCTCTCTCTCTCTTTCTCTCCACATTTTTGGAGGAGACAGATGATTTGAGAGCTTCCTTTTTAAGTTTGCATGGAGACAAGATCACTTAACAAGAGAGCAATGGTTTGTTCTGCATGCCGATTCCGTCATGGGTACTCTTTGGTCAGGTCACCCATCCAAAGTTCCTGGGTCCTTATGGTGAAGGCCAGGCTGGAGTTTTGATGGATGATTCTAGCACCTGATGATAATCATGAAAGGCATGATGCACTCACTGTGTGTTGTGTCTTCTAAATCCCGTGGAGTGTTTGCATGAATGTATACATACACATACAGATTTTATGTCATATATCTTTGGTATGAGGGAAAAAGCAGTAGTCCACATACATGTAACTAAGTTATTGGGTGCTTCCTCCATCTCTTCTAACCCCTATGATCCTAGACACACAGTACATCCCTGATATATTCTTGCTGTCTTGTTTTGTTCTTTTTTAAAATCATGCTTCCCTTTGACTGTCTTTGGACAGGGTCATAGTGAACCTGGAAAGGCAGTGTCTAATTACCTCAAGGCTTGAATTATTGAAAGGCAAACAGGCTTGTTTTAGTTTTCATGAGCGGTCTCAGCCAAATCTGGGAGCAGAAGCCTCTGGTCTCCTCACATCCCCAGCTCCACCCCAACCCCCACCTGGGATTCCCACTAACCTAGCTCAAATTCAAGGGCTAAGGGGATTTAGGATCTGAGGGACGACTCAGAGGCCACATTGAGTTCAATTTTGCATGTTTTCTTTGAGTGTAGGCCAACAAAGACCGAGGCCTCTCATAAGTTTTCCACTGGCTGTGGAAGAGTGCCATCAGGAGATGATTCATGAGAACTCAGCTGGAAGTGAATGGAAAAAACTTAGTTGAAAAAAAAATCCCAGAAATGCATACTGAAGCCACATAGAATCAAATTTATATCTTTAGCACTGGGAATCTACATTCATTATTTTTCTCACTTAGCTTGAGATGGGGTGAAAAATTTGGCCACTACACTCTTATTGCATTACATGTAAAGCTTTTGACTATGTATTATAGTGTGGGCTATTGTGGGAGCTAATATTTGCTTTGTGTGCCCTGATCTGTAAAGTGCTTTTTATGTTTAGTTGCTTACCAAGCATGAATATGGGTACCAACATTAACCGATGAGAAAATATCTTGGCGAAAGCTGCCAGGCCAAGTAGTGTAGTAGTGTAAGTTGTGGAATTCTACCATTCAGCATCCTGGAGCCTCTGTTTATCAGGAGCAACTATCTGACATCAACTTGGTATCTTGCAAACCAGTTCAATTCAGACACTAACTACTTAGACTTAACATAGATGGAGCAGCAAGGGGCCCAACAATATTACCCTTCTTCTATTGCCAGCTGCAAATGTAGCCCTTGAAGGTATTCACACTTTTGTTCAACATGGCAATAAATTTTGGGGACTCTGCTGACTTTCTCTCATTCAAGAATTCAGTAGCACCATGTATGAAACTCATTATAGTTACTGTAACTACTTTATTATAAAGGTGATGAATGGATGGATAGTCAGATAATGAAGTCATGGGGCAAGGTCTTGTGGGACCTGGTGTGGGGATTCCTGGCTGGCAAGGATTCTTCAAGGAACCACACATGTCTCCCTGCCAACACAAGGATGTACTATGCACTCACCATACAGGATCCTCTCTCAGCCTGCTTCTTTCAGGATGTTATTGAGATTTCATATGTAAGGATGATCGGTGTAATTGTTGGCCATTAGTGATTGAGTTCAACTTCCATCCCTGGCTGCTCTCCTGAGGTTGAAAGGTGGGGCTGAAATTCCAACTTCCTAATCTTTTTGTCAGTTTTTCTGGGGAGCAGCCTTCAACCTGAGGCTATCTGCTTCCTGGTCCCAAAGCATGACCTCATTAACATAAGCTCAGCTGTGGTTAACATGAGCTTATTATGAGTAGCAAAAGACATTCCTAGAGTTCAGAAAGTCCCAAGGGCATTTGGAACTCTCTGCCAACATCTGAGAATAAAGACCAGTTGAATTATCGTATGTGACACAGTGGTTCATAACAGCTAGGCTTCAACTAGGACCAACACCACCTTTCGCCTTCCTGAGTGCAAACTGCCCTAACCTCAAGAGGTGGATCTGTTTCCTCTGCCTTGAATGTGACTTACTTTGACTGGCAAGATGGACATTTCTGCAACTTTACTGAGTGAGATGGAGTAGTCTTTGTTCTTTTGAGAGGTTCCCTTGGCAGTCAGCAGCCATGCTTTTGGGATACTCAGGTCAGGTGTTTGCATGAGCAGGGATCATACTCAGAGAGTGCATTTCAGTGAGCCCAGCAGTGCCATCTGGAGAGATAGTGGCTCCCAGCTGGTCTAGGTCAACATGACTCTGTGATCAATCATAAACCACCGTAGTTTGGAGCCAGGAAGTTCAGTATGGCTCGTTACTCAGCAACAGATAACTGGATGTTTAGAGCCTGAGAGTTTGGTACACTGGCAACAAAACCTCACAAAATATCCTTCTCAGAAGCTTCTTAGTTATGCAGAAGTGTTTTTTTGTTTTGTTTTGTTTTAATACATGAAAGAGTGTTGAAGTCAGCTCAACATAGAAAAGTTTTCAGAGGGACATGTCCCATATTCATAAATTACATTAGGACTGGCTGGTTAATTTTGGTTGTGGTTTTGCCAATCCTTCTCTTATCTATTCTCCTAATACTTTCTTCTAGGATCGTTCCTGTGTCCTGCTTCCCTCATTTTGTAAGCCCAGTTAAGGCCTAACTATAATTTAATGAAACTTCCTAAACATCTCCACAAGAATATATTCATCCAAGTAGATTTTGTTATTCTAGTCAACATTTCAGTGCCTGTATTTTGTAGAATTGTATATCCAAAGATCCATCAGTGCAATGATATTGACCAAAGAGAAAAAGAAAGGAGGAAAGGACAGAAGGAAGGAAGGAAGGGAGGGAGGAATTAAGGGAGGGAGGAAGGGAGGAAGGAAAAAGTTAGTTTACCTTCTTTTAATAAGTTCAAGAGTACAGAACCTGATCGGCAGAGATGTACCCCACACAGTCCCTGCCATTATGGGGCTCTGTCATCTTCTCAGGTACATTAGGCTCCTGTGTCTTTGGTGGACAGAAAAGGTCACTGAGGACCTGGGTGGGATATTTTCCACCAAACTCCAAAAATTATACACACACACTACTTCCAATTTCCACTGAGAACTCAGACATGGGCCAGACCTGGATTTCTGGATATTAACCAGGCAGCCGCATGCCCAGTGTCATTATATTATCATGGAAGCCACATACTGGGCTTCCACGTTTTACTACGGGAGAAGAAAGAATACATTTTGGTTAATGATTAGAGATACGGCTGCAGATATGTTGCAATCTTTCAAGGCAACTTAAAAACAGCATTTCAAAAGGAAAAGAATAGTAGAAGCAGCGTTGTAATAATTAGACTGGCTATCGACAAGGCTAGTATTCTAAGGGGTACACTCCATTTTTAAAAATGCATAACATTCAAATATTTATTTGAAAAGACCGTGATGTCATTGCAAGTCCTAATATTTTACCCTTCTCATCAGCTCTGCCTTTCACTAAGAGTGAAGCCTAAGAGTGGCCACATCTTAGCATCCTTAAGTCCTGAAGAGATGTGGAGTAACTGTACACAGCATCCACTTTTCCCTGCTAGTTCCATAAATGACTCCTTGAATGACTGTGCAGAGCTCTTTCCTCCTGGTCTCCACTCCAACAGCTCTGTTCTTCCCTTGTATTTTCACCAGTGCTAACTTGTGAGGGAAATTTGCATCTCTTCTTGTTTGGTGTTACTTATGAGTTACCACATAGCCAGTGGACAGATTTGATTCAGTAGCATACATTTAAATGTCTAAAATATGCAGAGTGTTCGAGGGATACCATTTCACTCAGCACTCAGGGCTAACATCATTTTTTGAAATGCTCCCCATTTCTACAATGTAGCCAAAGCTTTATTTATCATCATATTTGCATCTTGTGATATATTCTTGAACCAGCCAAACTCATCCAAAAGCAAGCTCATTTAATGCAAAGTAGATTTAAATGTGACTGCTTTAAAATGGACCACCCTGCTTAAATGATCCTCCGGATGTAATTAGAAGAAACTTCAGCTCTGTGGATAGCAAAAAAAAAAAAAAAAAAAAAAAAAAAAAAAAAAAAAAAAAAAAAAAAAAAAAAAAAAAAAAAAAAAAAAAAAAAAAAAAAAAAAAAAAAAAAAAAAAAAAAAAAAAAAAAAAAAGGCAAGTTAAATGATTTCCCTGTCCCTGGGTAATTTTTTTTGACCATGAACCAATAAAACTGTTTATCATGAAATGATTTATTTTTAATGCAACTTTCCCACAAGCAGCTTAACAGGAGCTAGTTTAGGGATGATCCACCACATCTGAGCAGACACGGAAAGTGTGCAACGAGCCATGTTTATAGCTTCCTTCCGTTTTTAGATGAGAGAGAATAAATAAAAGGAAAAATGGAAGGAAGGAAGGATGGAAAAATGAAAAAACAGTATAGTTGTGGGATGATTTGTGTGCTGATTTGGCCTTATATTCAAAAGCCTCTTGTTGGTTCATGAATGGCGTAAGATTCTGACACCCTAATTCAACTTCCGTCCCAGCCACCATGATTGATAGCAACGTTATTGAGAGTTACTCACATAAAAGATCACCATCCAAAGAGGGTCTGGTAGCTTTAGCATGCTTGTCAAATCTTCTAGCCCCTCCACAATGGAGAACCCTGAGACAGAGCTGCCTCTTCCCAAACGTAGCTGGAGCCAAGTTTGGGGCCTGCCATTAAAAATAAAAGGCCATGAAACTTTCAGGACATGCTTGCACATTTTTGGGTGCCACCAAGTTTTCAAGATTTGAGCCAGTTCAGTGGTAGCACCAGCCGACCAGCGTCTCCTAGGCAATGAAAGTAGTTGCCATGGAAACCCCAGAGCTGCACCCATCAACAGCTTTACAATTTTGACAGTTCAGAAAGTGACTATTTAGGAATTTCAATTAGAGCAAAGATATGCACATTAAGATGAACAAAATGCTTAATAAATCTATAGGAAATAATTTAGATGTGTATTTCTTGAAATCAGAGAGCAACTTCTTATCTGCATTCTCTAAGGGGATATGGATTTTTGGAATAATGTAAAAAAACACTTGATAAAGGAAAAAGTGTTAAAGTTCCTTTACCCCCTCTTCTTCTTTGGAAAGGAAATAAGCACCAAGAATAAATAAGTTGTGAAAAGTGATCAGCAGATTTTCCAGCAGTGTAGCCACAATATGCCATGCTTGTTAACGTGGAACTTTGCGTATTATTAAGAAATGTTTTAGGATTTCGTGTTTGCCAGTTCTTTATATTTGTGTAGTTCTGGCAGGATAGTCTTTCTTGCAACTCTGCTGCAAGACTTAGAACTCTTCTTTCATTTTTAGGGAAAGGGAAATCAAGACTCCTGGGAAAGGGATGTGAGTTCCAAATAACAATGCAATCCCTGCGGGTCTCTGTCAGTCTTGATCTCATGAACAACCGCAACTGCTCAAATGAAAACAGGGATGTTAGTGCTTCCTTCACAGAGACTGTGAGGCTTCATGAAAAAAATATGAGGTAATTTCAGAACAACAGCAAAAACAAAGATACAGCTGTATGATTGGTTTTATTTTTTTTTGGCGGGGGGACTGGATGTTGAACTAAGGCCCTTGCACTTGCCAGGGAAGCATAGGAAAATAACTGACAGGTGGGTGTCCGGTCATTTCAGGTTACTTCCTTTTTGTAAAGAATAAGACAGAGAGGATTTCACTATCACATCACTTGACAATGGCCTCTTTGGGACATTTGATTTTATCTCCCCTCATTTCTCAGAAGGTTGGATAAAAGCATGATTGGGATTTTACTTTTAGCACAAGGGAAGCCATTTTGATCTTTGCCAAGTTTATAGGGTCTGGTACACAGAACTTAGTCTAAAACAATGTCTTCCAGTATTTTTTTTTTTTTTTATTAGTCAATGCTACGACCAAATGTACTACCTAGAATAGCTACGTTAAGTACCTCAGCTCGCCTTCTCCATCAGACACCCTTCCTCTGTGTCCCAAAGAGTGACCTCACAGACTGCTCCCCCTTGCTGTGTGGCCCCCCAGCTCCTGGCTGGCACTGGCACCAGAGAGAGGAGAGACCAGGGGTGGGAGGGCAGGATGGCCATGTGCTCACTCTCCTGGTCCCTGCCTTGCCTGGTCCAGAGCACCAGCAATGGGCTGCTAGTCCTTGGCCACTTCTGTATCCTTCTTTGATTCCTCAAACCTGCCACAACCCCTGCAGATAGTATCAGTCTCAAGAGTTCTTGTTTAGGGACATTTCTGTCTCATCCAAATTTGACTTTTACAATGGCTGACATACACATAATTCTTCAATGAACATTCATTCCATCTTTCCTGCTATCCTAAACACATTCCTTATATTAATTCTAATATTTTCAATAAAACTATAAGGTAGATATTGTCACTAGACTCACTTTACAGATCAAAGACTAAGGCAGGACCTGCTGACATGATTTTCAACACATGTTATTTCTTCAGTCCTCATTAGTCCTTTTGGAGTGCACAAACTTGGGCAAACTACATGACAGCCACTAGTTGAAGGAGAGGCTTACTTGGCCCCTTCTCTTTTTCTGTCCTTGCTTCTAGGCCACACTGGAAGCAAACAGCTTCCTCCACAGCATGCTCCTACTAGGATGTCCTGCTGCACAATAGGCTCCAAAGCAATGCAGTCTACTTCTAAATATGTGCGCTAAATAAACCTTTTCTATTTTTAAGTAGATGATCTCAGGTACTTTGTTACAGTCATGGAAGGCTAACACATCTATAGACCAAGAAAAGTTAACATACCAAGAACATTATGACTGCTTATCTACTAATGACAGCTCCTTTATGTGCACAGCTACAGGATGACCTTTTGTGGCATTTTATTTTGTTTCTTTTCTGATGTGTTCTTTTTTATTTTAATTAGATATTACCTCCTGGGAGAAGAGGAAGCAGTAGAGAGTCACTCTCATAAGGCGGTTTGTGTGCAGTCTATCTCTCCATGTAGGTGGTCCTGGATACTTTCATTAGAACTGTCTCCAATGCAATATACAGCTACTAAAAGCAACTAATATCCTGGGCACAGAGAAGAAAAACTTAAGAAAACAAAGAACTAAAGCAAACAAACAAAATTCCTGGCCTGGAAGGACCATGAAGATGAAAGGTATTTCACTGGGGACTGCAACAAAAACTTGAAAACAAACCAAAACAAATAAAGCAAAAGTGTTTGTGTGTGTGTGTGTGTGCGCGTGTGTGCGCATGCACACACACACACACACACATGCACGCACGCACGCATGCGCACACACACACGCATTCTTGGCCTGGAAATCTGTTGAGATGATCTTAAAAAGACATTTCCTTCATTATTGTTGTCCCCAGAGCCTGGCCTGGTTCCTGCAGTATGCAAAGTACTTAGGAAATATTTGGTAAGTCTGTAGGTAGATAAAGAAGAGAATCTTAAGTTCACAAATAAACACACAGCTGTGGACAGACACGATGGGTGACAAAGTGTGGAAGACTTGAGACAGAGTTGTGCTGTCCACCCTTGTCGAGAGAAAGCGTACTGATCTAAGGAATCTAAGAGGATGGAGTAGGAGCTCAATCTGGATTATTTTTCTCCCTTCAGTAAGAAGAATTGGCAGCTGAGCCCTCTTTGGTAACAAACAGGTAATTGAAAAGCTGTGTACACTTAACCACAGAAAAGAGAGAAGAAATACAGTACTATTCGTAATGCTCATGCTGGCCACAGACCACAAAACTACTCCACCACTGGCATCTTACTCTCCCAAGCAGCCCTAACACCAGCTCTACAAAGCATTTATAAAATGTAGATCATAACCTTCATATTTTCAATTGAAGTGAGAAGAAATTACCAATGAATCCTTACTTTGAAACCATTTTGAGGGTTTTGAACTTAACCATCTATGATTATTGGCTAAAAATTGCCGTAGGATATTCGTTGCTTTAAAATAAGTTGTTTGCATTATTTAAGACATTATGCTTTTTCTGTACTTGACATGTAAAATTTGTGTATAGTCACACAGTGTATGTAAATGTACCTTTATTTTCAAAATGCTCCCATATTCTGGTTCACTGTCACTTTACAGTGCTGTGATGTATCTCAGCACAAGTAACAACCTCATTGTTGGGATACAAAGACAAGATCAAGATTTTATACCATCTGGTTCCCTAGTAGCAGAGTAGGACTTAGACCTGAGTGATTAGTTCTGAATTCAGAGTGTGTGCTTTTGTAGTGAAACCATGGTATGAAGAGTGTAGTTTCCCCTAAAGACATCTGGTAAACCTCATTCTTTAATATCGTTTTGACCCCCTTCAACCAGCATTGCTTCTGTCTTTAGCAAACATCAGGACTCCATTAGGGCAGAGTATATAGAAATGAGTAGCTCATAGTCTACTGAAAGAAACATGCACTTAAAGAAATATTTAGTCATAAGTCTTTATTCTTTATCCAATTCAGTTTTGCTATGAGCCTTTATAGCTCATAATACAAGCATCCATGAGAAAACCCACAGCACATACATGCATGTAAAGTATTGCTCATGGGTGCAAATGAGGTCAAGTTAACTTATGTGAACAGAAGCAAATAATTTCCTGGGCCTTGTCTAATTGATTTCATCAAGGGTTATGGTCCGCCTTGAGCTGTGATGTGGTGTTGGTTCTGTAACTCCAAGAAGGAGCTTTAACATTAGTAAGTCATTATGAGCTCTTTGTGGTATTCCTAAAGCAGTTAATGGAAGAATGATGGACACCTGGTGAACTCTCTCATCTAGTGCCCCTCGAAACTTCAGCAAGATCAATTCCATAGCCATCAACTCTTCCTTCTGTGCCCTATGGCCCTATGACAGAGCCCTTGGATAGAATCTGCTATACCATTGAATCTTTTGCCCTTTAAAAAAAAAAAAAAAGACTAATTATTTTATGGGCGGTTTACGTTGCCCATAAAAACTGAGCAGAAGGTGTAGAGACCAGCCCTGAGCTCCGTGCCTTCTTGCATGGGTCACTCTTCCTTTTTGTGAGCAGCCTTCCTCAAAGCAGTACATCTGTCACAACTGATGAACCTCCACTGAAAAGTCATCATCACCCCTAGTCTTTAGTCCATAATGTGGATTCGTCCCCTGGGGTTCACTCTTGAACATTCTTCAAATTTGGAAAAGTGTGTCATGACATGTGTCTACCAGGATAGTATAAAGCCTAGTAGTGACTGCTCTAAATATCTACTTCACTCTGCCTATTCATCCATCTCTCCCCAAAAAGCACTTAGCAACCATACAGCTTTTACTCTTTCCATAGTTTTACCTTTTCAGGATGCTATAAAGTTGCAGTCATTTGGTATGTGCCCTCTTCAGATTAGCTTCTTTCACTTACACATACATGTTTAAGTTTCCTCCAGGTCTTTTCTTGGCTTGATAACTCATGCCTTTTTAGTGCCACATAGTATTCCATCGTCTGGATATATCACATTTTATCCAGTTACCTGCTGCTATGGCTTGAATCCCTTTCCCAAAGTTCATGTGCAGAAAACTTAACTCCCATGTCAGTGATATCTGTGTGTGGAGCCTCTGGAAGGCAAACAGGATCAGATGAGGTCGTGAGAGTGGAGCTCATGATGAAGTTAGGAACTTTATAGGACTAGGAAAAGATCTGCTGGGCCACACCACTCCAACACACTGCATGAGGATTCCCTCCACATTGTGATGCAGCCAAAGTCCCTCACCAGAGGCCAGCACTGTGTCTTTTGACTTCTCTGCCTTTAGAACTGTAAGCTGAATAAAATTCCACCCTTTATGATTTCCATGGGGCATTCTGCTATGGGAACATAAAACAGACTAAAATTCTTACTGAAAGTCATCGAGGTTGTTTCCATGTTTTGGGAATCAAGAATCGATTTGCTGTAAACATCTATGTGTAAGTTTTTGTGTGGACCTAAGTTTTCAACTCACTTGTTCAAATAAATACAAAGGAGTGTGCTGCTGGATCCCTTGGCAAGAGTGTATTTTCCTTTGTAAAAACTTCTGAATTGTCTTCTGTCTTAGCTGCACCATTTTGCATTCCTTTCAGGAATGAATGGGGCTTCCTGTGACTTCACATCTTCACCTGCACTTGGTTCTGGGTGCTTTTGCTTTTGCTTTTGAACTATACTACTAGATGTGTTATGTAATAATTGAAATTATGTTTAATTTCCCCAGTGCTATGTGATATGGAACATCTTTTTCATATGCTTATTTGGTTTCTGTGTATCTTCTTTAGATAGGTGTCTGTTCAGGTCTTTGTTGCAGTTTAAAATTAGATAATTTCAAGTAGACAAGATGGCTCAGCAAATTAAGCCTAGGCACTGCCTAGGCAAGTGCAGGGACCAGGGTTCAATCCTGTGCAGAGCCGGCCCTGCCCCCACCCCCAGGGGCACTGAGCCGGCTGCTGAGACCAGGTGTTGTGCACACGCCTGCAATCCCAGCACTGGGGAGGCTGAAAACAGGTGGATCACTACTGGCCTGAGAAGCATAGTGAGACCTTGCACTAAATACATTTTAAAAAAGAAAAGATCATTTCATGTTCTTATTGTTGTGTTAAGAGTTCTTTATATGTTTTATATAATAATCTTTTATCAGTATATCATTTGTAAATATTATCTCTCAGTATGTGGTTTCTGTTTTTATTCTCTAGATAATGTCTTTTTTATTAGTGCATATTAGTAATGTAGAATAATGAGTCTCAGGTATATTACTACCTGAATATAATGTATTTTGGATTATTTTCAATCCTCTTTCTCCTCTTTCCTTTTTCCCTTTCCCCAGTCTTCTTCCTTATCTCAAAAAGTTTGCCTTTTAGTTTTCTACAGCCTATCTTTTGCAGAGCAGAAACTTTAATTGTGACGTCACCTGGCTTATCAAGTATGGCTTTTATCAGGCTTATGTCTTGGTGTCATTATCTCAAATGTCCTTGGTGAGCCCAAGATCAACTAGATTTTCTTCCTATGTTAAAGATCTTTTAGATTTCTTCCCAGATGAATTGTGGGGGCTGTTACTGTTTTACACTTATATCTAATTCATTTTTAATTTTTTATATTGGAAATTTAAAAATCCTCACATAAGAGAATGACTCCAGATACACATCATCTATTACCTATCGTTAGAAGTTAACCAGCATTGACCAGTCCTGTTTCTCTTCTATTCCCCATCTACCTTGGTGTCAGTGTGTGTTGGTTTGTTTGCTTAAAATGACATCATTTTACCACTACTTGCCCTGGGAAGGTGAACTTTCCAGGCAGCAGTTAGACACACGAACCTGAGTTGGATGAACTGGGGTCTTCAATCTGATTCTACATACATGTTTGGGGCCTTGGTTTCTAAAACATTATCACAATTGGCCCACTTGCTTAGTTAAATGACATCTATTAATCTGGGTTGAATTTCATAATTCCTGATGATGTTTGAGGAGTCTTGCACCTCTAGTTGAATGCCGTGTACAGCTCTGTTTGCCAAGATAGGATAGGAAGAAAAGGGATTGGGGAGCCAGGAAAACTAGTGAGTGAATAGAAGAGAAAACAGGCACCTGACCACTCTGATCCACCCCCTCCACATACTAATGGCAAAGAACAATAGAACGACCACCTGAGACTTTGGCAAGGGGTCAACCTAGCTCGAAGCACCTTTAGTGCTGAAATTCTTTTCATGAGGACATTTGCTCTATTTGTAAACATCACCTACTAGTAAATACATGCTACATGAAAACACAGAATGGTGTATGATTTAATTGAAGGTTGTCCAGTATTGACATGACTAGCTCACCTGGAAGACTGAACTCAGAAAGAGGTTGAAAGCCATTGACCCTCTCTGTCTTGGGAAGAAAGAAGACCTGGTAAGCTCTCTCCATGGGTAGAAAAGTCACCCAAAGCCTGCATTTACACAAAGGTCAGAGGAAACAGCATCTATAAAGTTGAGAGTAAACAGGCTCACTCAGTATACAGTGTTGATGAACATGGGTATGCAGAAGACTGACCATATGAAGCTGTCTGTGATGGTTGATCTTGGCTGTCAACTGGACTGAGTTGAGAGATGCCTAGAAAGTTGGTAAAGCACACTTATGGGTGTGTTTGTGAGGGTGTTTCCAGAAATGGCTGACATATGGGTTAGCAAAGAGGAGCTGGGGCTGGGGCAGCACTATCCAATAGGCTTGGAGTCAAGATAAAACAAACAGTGGAAAGGACAAGCTAAGGCTTACCCTCGATTCATCTAGAATGGGTGTATTTTTGGTACAACTGTTACATGTGAACATGAGACTCCAGGTTCTTCAGCTTTGGAATGGAGACTTGCACCAGCAATATTGGACTACTCAGCCTCTCTCTGACCACATAAGCCTATCTAATAATATTCCCTCTTATAATTATCTATTCTTGCTCTTGGTTATTTTCCTTTGCAGAAGCTTAACATCTGCAGACTAAGTAGCCCTCATTCCTTTCTTGCGGTTCAAGTTTGAATAGTACCCGTGTTGACTATGGAACCAGAGGAAATATTAGAATTTAACTTCCATTGGCTCATGAAGCGGCTACAGCACCTGGGTGGCCCCACAGCAAGGGCTCCCCATGAAAGGAAGTGAGCCACTGCCTGTGTGGGGCACAGGGTGCCAGGATATGAGAAAAGAGAAAAATAGCTGCCTATAATTTGGGCTGTTGAACATTATGGGCTGCCTCAGAATGAGTTAAATTCCTTTTTGCAGCTGACCATAATTCACCACTGCAACTCCTCCACTAGATATATATTTTTGAAATTACTAGAAATGAAGAGATTGGCCCACTTTGGAACCTGTCATGGAGTTTCTCTTGGAATAAGCTCTTGTCCCAAGGGACAAGGCACTGTTTGTGACCTGTCCCATGGAATGCTCTTTACCTTGTGAGCCATGTCTCAAGTGCTTGTGGTTTGTCATCGAAAGGGAGAGAGTAAATCACACAGGGAAAACCAGCCCTGAGTGCTTAAATATGTGTCAGTCACTGAGACTGACATGTACACAGAGTGAAGGGGACCTGGGGTTTGGATTACACACAGCACCCCATGAGATCATTAGGGCTACTTCAAGTGCAAGGCTCTGGCACTAGCTGCAGCTCCTCCCTTTTGCCAAAGTAAATGCAATCAGAGGCTACTGTGAGCAAATTAGGGAGGCAAAATAAAGCACACTTACCAAAAACCAGCAAGAAACTCTACTGTCTACTATTAGAAAAATTAGAGGCCATTTAACAACATGAGACCATTTTGTGTTGGAAATAAAAGAGGTTCTGAATGGAGAGCGCCAGGCCCAAGCTCAGGGCCAGCACCCAGGTGAGATCAAAGACGGATGGGTGGAGGGGTTGGCCCAGGACAAAGCCAGGTTCAGCGAGTCCTTATTAGTGGATGAGTGAAGAATGCCCAGTGAACCAAATGTACGGAAATTGGCCAAACCTTTCCAAGTCCATGGCATGTTGTCTTAGTAGACGCACTTGTATAATTTCCCGTGTAAGAGGAAAAATAGCACAGGCAGCATTTTCTACAAGACTAGCGCTATGTCAAATTCAGTTCTTGAATTTAGCGTTTTAACAGGGCATCCATAATCAAGGGTTGGCCAATCATTTTTTTCCTTGTAAGGCTTTTTTTCTTCTCTATTTCCTTTTAGACCTCCATGTCACACCTCATATATTAAGATTCTAATTTGTTTAACGTCTAGGTGCTGAGCATAGAGGCACCACTAACCACCGATGGATAGAGCAGCTACTGGGTAATGAGAAATGGGGCGGGGGACACGCAAAGAGAGAAAAGTACACAGATGATTTTCATTTCCTAATAGGCATTCTGCCTGGAACCCTGTACAGAGACCTGAAATACATATTGCTCCACAGACTGCGAATGTTTAAAATGTCATCTTAAATTAGTAAGTGTCTTTAAATCTTCACTCTTTTGTCACGTTTTAGAAATGTTTATTATACACCATAAATCTTATTCATATCCACATAAATTGAGCCCCTAGCCACAAAGGAGAAGAGCACTTCTACTCACTGATCTAAGGTTCTGACATCGAATACTATGATTGGCAAAAAGAAGCTCTGCAGAGGAAACTGGTTTGAGGAGAAGTAAAAATAGGCTTTTTACTTCTATTGATGGGGGAAAATAATACCTCCGCTATTCTGCTAAATGATTTTAGGAATTCAAGTGAGCAGTCGTGTTTCTTGTGAAAGTTTACACAACTCATTGCTGCCACAACTGCAAGTACTGTCATCATGGAGAATAAAATTAATCAAACAAATCAAAGTTCATTAAGATACTATAAAAATGGAGCAGTTTTTAAAGGTTCAGGGTTATCTGCCTTGGGATTTTAGCATATTTTAAGACGAAGAATGGCAGGATAAGAATAGACAGGAAAAGAGTTGCTTGCATTCAGAAGACCAAGCTAACTGCTCTGACATGCCTAGGTTATCAGAGAATAGAAGTAACCTAGGGGTGAGCACATAGTTGATAACTTTTCTTTTAAAAATTATTTTAAATATTATCAAGTATTACTTTGTATAGCTCTAAACAGTAGCGATTCTTCTACTCAGAGATTTAAAAACTGAATTTGGTTACCTTTAGGGAAGCCTTACCTGATGTTCCTTTCTCTGCTCATGTTAGCATTGTATGCAGGCAATGAGATGTGGGTAATTGATTTGAAAATATGTCATTTCCAGGGAAACCTATTTCTAATCCGGTGAGATGTGCAGTACTTTAGGGAAGGACTTACCTGCTCCTGTGCCTGGCTATCTCGGTGTTGTCTCAGGATGATTGCTCAGGTTCCTGTGCAGAGGGACCTGCAGCTCAGATTTGGGTACAGCGATCCTTCAGCTTTTGCTGTGCCAGGGATTATCAGGGATGGCACGGTGGAGGCCACAGTTGGGCAAGAAACCCAAGCCTCAGCTGGGTGTGAGCTGCTCCCTGTTTGTCTTCCTTCTGCCTCCAGGTTTTGGTTTAAGAGGCATCTGTTAGAAATCTATACTGACCAGCAGCCATACCCCTGGGTAGAATAAAATAATGAATCATAAAGTTGCCCGACCAAAGGGGGAGCATTCTACAATGCAAATTTGGTATTCCAGCTCTAGTAATTCATGTAATAGTTCTGAGATATGCTCCAGATGATCTGTTTAACAAAGAAACAAAACAAGTCCTCCTCAGATGACTCCGAAGCCTGGACTGCACATCTTGGTGCAGTATCCACTTCTTCCTGGTCCCCTTCCTTTGCCACAGTGCACTGAGATCAGATCTTCTATCACACTAGTGTACTTACTACATCGTTTCTCCCTTGCATGCCCACAACTGCACTGACACATGCGGACATCACAAGTTTGAAAACTTCAGGCAGCAAAATGACTTCTGTTCATTTCTCTCATATCTGCTACAAGTCCTGGCATGTAGAAGAGGCTGGCATAATAAATATTTATGCAAGACAGATCAGTAAATGGACCCTTTTCAACTGGAAAATGCTACATTTCTCTCTTTGCAATTGATTAACAGTAAGGTAAAGTGATAGTATAAGCAGTTTGGGAATGATAAGCAGAGAGCTAGGGGTCTGCAACATTTGGAAAAATCTAGATTTGAGCACAGGTTGCCCACTGTCTTTGGGATCTGGCTAACAGCTCTTTTAATTTCTTGTGTTCAATAGTTAAGCCAACTTGTGATGACTAAGTTTTTTCAGCTCCAAAATTCAATGAGAAGTAGATGAAAATAATTATTGTAAAATGATAAACTGGCTTATATTTCTCTTCATGCAGCTTGAGTACTCTACATCTGAAAATCCAAACTCAGAAATGCTCTCAAATTTGAAATATTTCAAGCTCTGATATGATCCGAAAGAAGAAAATTCCATGACCTAAAACTTTGTGTACAAAGCAACTTAAAATGTTATAGTAAACTACCTTCAGGCTATGGGTAGGAGGAAATAAGACATAAACAAATTTATCTTTATACTTGGGTCCCCTTCCTAGGACAACTCATTATGTATATGCAAATATTTAAAATCTGAAAATCCCAAAGTGAAAAGCTCCAAGGCCCCAAGCATTTCAGGTAAGGGATACTCAATGAGTACGAATGCAATGACTTGGAGGCACAATTCCAGCATCTAGAGTTGGCCCTAAAGTAATGCTTTTTATAATTCCTGTTCAAAAACAAAAGTTCTCTGGATTTTTTCCTCTTATTAACTTATTAACAGAATCTGTTCTCTATCGGTCAAATAGTCATGAAGTCCTGCATAAGACTTTATCTGACTTCTTATTAAGGCTTTTTCTTTTAATAAAAGCATGTTTTTTAACTGATGTTGCCAGCTGTTACTAAATCAGTTGACAACCTACAAACAAACAAACAAAAATAGTGAAAATGCCAGTCAAAAACGAAAGTGCTCATCCTGAAAAATAAGAAATTCTTTGGTTTTTATTTTAAAGAGAAAAAATTTAAAATGATGATACAGAATTTTCAAACAAGGTGATAGGAAGTTGACAATGGATATTATATTGCATATCGTTATCTTCAGAGTAGTTGCTCAAGTTACAAAGTAGAGGCCTGCAAAATTGATCAAACAATATATGCCCAAACAGTGTGTCCCTAGCATTCGACACATACCCAGAGAGGGACGTGAACACTGCCACCAAGGAGAATCTTTTCAGACTAAACTGAAGTCAGTGCAGATTGGGGTTAACTAGCATAAGCTAGAGAGTGCCAGAAAACCATGTCTTCATGAAAAATAGGCCAGCACAAATAAACTCTAAAGAAGGAGCTACGAATTTTGGCACTCACAATCAGAGTTCCCGATAACTGAGAAAGACACAGCACCGCCCTGAGCATCGGGGTTGGGCACTTCTGTGTCCGAGATGATCTGCTTTTCATAAATCTGCTTAGCACTAATGACTAGAATGCATTTTTAATAAATTAATTTGGAATAAATGGTGCTCTGGAGGGAAGTTGGGACCTGCCTTCCTGTTATTAATAGTTAAAATGGAAGCATCAATTTAGGAACCCTTCTACAGCTGCTGAGCAGGAGCCCCACCTAAATGAGCCCCAGGATGGGACGGATGGCACTCATCTTGCCATAGGTTTATGCAATACTTAAGTCTGTTCAGTGGGATTGGACAAACACCATCATTTTTGAGAAATGACCCATTATGTTTGGAGTGCATGTTTTAAGCTGCTTATTCTACACTCATGACAAATAAGGTCTTAACCACACATGCCACCTTTGTGTGCCTGCTTCCATGGACTAGCAAGACAGTTGTGCGGGGTTGGGGCTGAGTATGACATAGAGGAAAAAAAAAACCGGTTTCATTGGGACAAAGAGGATCAGGAGCCACGTGCCTGCATTATCCAACTGACCTAGAAAGAACAAAGTCTGCATCAGTGCCTGCAGGTTAATCCCTTCCATCCCACATGCTCAAACACAACATTTACATACTTTTTCTAGGTCACCATTGCTTAATATGAATGGCTCAAGCGTGAGAGATGATCAAAGACATGTTAGACAACAGTAACTGCTCCATTCCAACTTCTCCTTCCTTAGACACCTAATAGGGTCTCCTGAGACCAAATTCCCTGAGGCTGAAAGAATGCAAACTTGCAGAGGGCAGGGTGATGTCTGCTTTGCTTAGTGTCCAACAGGGCAGCAGCCAGTGTCATGCCTGGCACTTGGTGGGGGTTTAATATTGTCATGTCAAAACAATCATTAAATGAATAGACCCCATATATTCTGCCACAAGCAAAATAATTTATCCTTACTTCTCATATCACTCAGTGCCATGTAGACAGCCTTTTGTGTGTGAGGGTTCTGCATTCTGAGATTTGACCAACCATGGCTTGAAAATATTTGAAAAAAATTGCATTGCTAAACATTCATAGACTCTTACCCTATCAGTCTTTCCTAAACAATATGGTATGACAATTATTTACATAGCAGTTAGCATATTTTAGGCATTCTAAGTCACATAGAGACAATTTAAACGGTATAGGAGAGTATGTGTAGGTTTTATGAAAATGTACTATTAAATTTCCTATAAAGCACTTCAAGTATTTGTGGATATTGCTGTGGGGTGTGCTGAAGCTGATCCCATGCAGGTCCTGAGAAAGGACTACTCAGTTCACTCTTTTTTCTGCAGTGACCCACCTTTGCAGACAGCTTAGCCTGGTGTGACAATTCCCATTTGCCGTTTATTAATAAGAGATCATTGTTTTCCCTACATTCACCAAGCTCTTGGAACTGTCTGAGGAATGTTTGCTACATAAATATGCTTGTCTCATAATATCACCTTGTATTGAAAATTAATGACTATTTCATAAAATAGGGAAAAACCAAGATGGGCACTTAAAACCAAATTACCCTTTTCTCTTCCCTTCAAACTGCTCCCTGGTAGGTAACTGCCAGACCTCAGTAGTGCTGTGAAAGAAACCTGCAAACACTCTGAGATCAGAGTGACACGGTGCTCCTAGCTCGCACACGCACTCGGGCTGGTGGCGGGCTGGTTTTTGCACCCATTAGCATGAGTTAATGAGTAAGCATTCCCTTCCCTGTCATATTCCTTGCTTGTTATTAGCCAAAATCTGAACTTTAGCTTAACTGCAGAAGCCAGGCCGCCCATGGCAGATAGAGGGCATGGTCCCCATTGTTGTGATCGTATTCAAAGTGCTAATTGGGGGGAATGTGACAGATAACATGCCCTGGCACAGAGCAGCAGGTGGGGTGCTGGGAATACAGAGTCAGAGATGAAAATGGCATCTTCAAAGACCTCCAGGAGTTGATTTGCCTTGCACTTAGTTGGCTTGGCATACAGAGTTCAGTTTCCCCAATCCAAAAGCATCCTAGGAATCTAGTATCTCTTGTTTTACATTAGTTTCTCAGCAACTTTTCTAAATTTGGAGTTGATCATGTCATAGAGTCTGCATTACGCTTCTCCCAGGACCCCACTTCACTACAATACTCTGGAGGTTTCTCTGTGTCTACCCAGAGATTTGCCTTTCTTTGGCACTGAACCAACTGGAGAATCAGAAATATTTGAAAGGGAAAACACCCCAGGTTTTGTACCAAAAACCCTGACTGTCAAATTTGTAATTTTTTTAAAACTCCTTTGTCTTTACACAGTACTCTGGTTTTATTTATTTGCTTTTTAGCCACTCATTTATATATTTTATTTGGAAGTGTTTACACCAGTACTGTGAAACTAAACTTTATTGATTGATTGATTGATTATTGCATTTAGGACAGGGTCTACAGGGTCTAAAGGGCCTCACTACATAGATTGGATTTGTAGTGATTCTCCTATTTTCAGCTTCCCAAGTGATGGGATTACAGGCATGTGCCACCACGACCATTCTCAATCGTGGTCTCAGCGCGCCCTGCTGGCAGGGCCGGCACTATAAGCCAGGGATTGAACCCTGGTTGCTGCGCTCTGCCTAAGCAGGTGCTTTAGTCCACTGAGCTATCAGACCGGCCCTGAAATTTAAACTTTAGAAAAAATGGATGCCATTAGATTATAAATCATCAGTTTATTATAAAAGAGACATGGATACTATGGGCAGGATGGAAGACGGCAGAGCCTCAGTGGAATGGGCGGCGCTGTGTGACGCCATTTCAACAGTGATTTACTTCACTCTATGTATTTTCCAAGAATGTGACCATCTCCAAATAAGAAATAATCCTGGCTGACTAGAACTACTTCGGTGCCTCCATACCCTGGTAGAAGAACTTTATCTCCAACTTTCACACTAACTGGTTGGATCTCTCCACCCTTTCCCTTCGAGCCGGACCCCACAGCTACTGCAGTTGCCTACAGCACTTTGCTTTGAGATTTTTCGGGAAGCATACTGCCTCTTTTGGTGACAGCTTTGGCTTCCTCTTTTTCAACCAGTACGCAGTCAAACAGTGGGAGAAACTTCCGAAATGCCTGTCCATGGCTCCTACCCCGCAGATCACTCCGCTACAAAGCCTCCCTACTTTGGTTTTCTAATATTCAGGACTTGCTCGCCCTTTACAGACTGAGCATCACGTTTTATGCACACATCTCTTCATTTAGAAATGGATATAATCATACTCACTGTGCGCTTGCTCACTGCCTGGATCAATTAGGATGATTTTGGTTGTGAATGACAGCAAATAGCACAGCTGGGTTAAGTAAAAAGAGATCCTTGATACACAAGCTCGAGAAGTTCAGGAAAAGCACAGTGCTTTGGGGGTGCACTGGGACCTATGAGATTGAATACCAGAAGGGCTTCTCTCCTACTCTCAGTTTACCTGGGCTCCCCTGAAAAGGCGGTTTCATTCCTAGTATTTCCACTGAGGTCAGATTTGAACTCTACAACCCCTTTCTCCCATTCATACCCAGTGGAGAGCAGAGCAATTGTGCTTCCTGGACTGAAGTCTCATTGGCTTTGAGTGGTCAGACTTTAGGGTCATGTGCCCACCTATGAACCAATCACCACCAACAAGTTGCAGTGAGACATGATGATTGGATTAGTTCACATATTTCTCTCCTAAAGGCTGGAGGAACCTGTTGTGTGAAAACAGGATGGGCTGAGAGAGAGAGCTGGGCAGAAGTGCCCTTTGCAAAATTATAGTATAAGTATCTTAGGGTATGAAAGTGGATACTGGGTGACATAAACAACATATATCCAGTGAAACACCAAGAAAGATGAGCCATACATGAAATCAGTGAAGCACTTTGAATCTCTCTTGTTACGAGGCAGCATTTTCAAGATGCAACAAATCTTTTATTGCAACCTTGACATAGAGCGATAGAAATACATGTGAAAACTGTTATTTGACATTTGTCTGAAGGCGAGTGCCTCCACTGTATTGATACAAGGCAGCTGAAACTAAATTATAGAATAGTGAAGTTCTCCTTTGCAATAGCGTGGGCTGTTGTAAGAGATGAGATTGTTGTGATAAATGGACCAACACTGTCTAGTCTTCTGCTGCTCTTGATTACTCTGGACTTAAGAAGAAGTCAATTAGAGAAGTTCTTTAGCCAGTATCATAGTGAGTAATGGGAGCATTTACATGATTGCTAATGGCTGAGTTTACACAGTGCCTCAAAGCATCAGTGGTGCTGTTTGGCAGCAGCACATTATGACTGTGATTATCACTATAAATTAAGTTTATGTTGATATAATTAGCAGTTAAAAGCTAAAGTAATATTTATACTGATACAAGTTCCATCAAAGCCATACAAGTGCAAACAGACAGTGAGTGCTGCCATGGTGGGAGTAATTAGATCTTGCAAGAAGGGCTATTTCTAGGAAAGAGATACCCTGCTGGCATATAGTTACCCCTCTCATTCTTAGCTAAAAATGGGGAGCCTAGAATTGGCCAGATTGCTTCACACATTTGGGGGCCATAACTTAGCTAAGCAATCTCCACTAAAGACAAGCAAGCCCCCCTCTCACCCTCATGGCTGGCCTAAAACTATCCATGCTAGAAAAGAAGAAGAAGAGAGGAGGCTGTGAGGAGTCAGCTCATGCCTAGATACTGGTTGTGAGTAGAACTGATAAGGAGAAGATTTGTATGGACCTCTGTCACAAGGGCCACCAGATAGGAGGACAAGGAAATTTCATTATAAGAACCTGGTCAGTGTGAACTTCTTGAGTAATGTTGGCTAGAGCTAAGCATCACAAGCCCGCAGGCTTCCATCTCTGACCAGGGACATGGAGGGTGTACGACACCTTACACATCCATGGCCATCAGCATCAGATGGCATGCATCTTCCCAGAGAGCATGTGAGATCCTTCTGACCCCAGGTAGTAAGCCGCAGTATCTAAGGTGCCAAGATACCCTGATTTCTGCTCTACTACATGGTTTTCATAGTCCATTCTTAACCTGCAGACTAATTCCTAGCATTGTTGGGGTTTACTCTACTTTTTGATGAATAGAATAGTGGAGAAAGAAAAGGATTTTTCAAAAGGTCCCACAACTAGTAAGTGTTAGAGGTGGTAACCAGGTCTGAGGTTGGCTGGCTTGGAAGCCGTTGTACTCCGGGCTTATTCAGTCAACAAGCACTTCTGTTTCCTGCATTTTTTTTGGTGGAACCATGGATTGGACTTAGACCCTTGTGCTTGCCAGGGATGTTTCCTGCATTTTAAAGGGGATTCCATTTGCCATGCACTCTTCTAGGAGCTGTGTATACATTGCTGAGCTAAAGAAGCGAAGATCTCTGTCTTGTGGATATCCATACAGAAGCCCCCTTACCTGTGGATGCCTTCTGCATGGCCTGTTGCCAGGAGGCAATCAAATAAAAGCAGCAAATGGGAAATTCTGAAGCAAACAGTTCACCAGTTGTAAGCTGGGCACTGTTCTGAAGTGCAGACAGAATCACATCCTGCTGCGCAGTGGCCGTGAACACGGAGTGCGTCTACCCACCAGGGTGAGGAGGTGTTAGAAGCCTCTTGAGCTCATGGCAAGTCCCTTCTGGATGGGTCTCATCTGGTGTTCCTGCCAGTTCTGTCTCCCGGGCTCCCCACTTTGCGCAAGGTAAATCCGTGCTTCTCCTCTGCAATCAGAAGTGCTCTGTATTGAGCAGGAGATGCGGGTTGTAAACCTGCTTTACTTTTTCCTGCAGCTACAGGCAAACACAGGAGACAAGGCTATGTGTGAAGAAAAAAAGTTTGCTTAGTTCACAGTTTGTAAGGCTGGGACCTCTGGGAGCTTGGTGCTGACAACTGGTGGAGACCGGGTGCTTCATAAGCTGGAGGTGACATCACATGGGGAGACAGAGAAAGCTGCTAGCTTGGGTGTCTTTCTCTTCATATACAGCCAGTAACGCTGTCATGGGAGCTACACATTCATGACATTCTTTGAGTCTCAGTGACTTTCTGAAGGCCTCATCTCTAAATGTCATTATCATGAATTTGGGGATTAACTTTCAAATGCATGCACTTTGTGGGACACACTCAAACCATAATAACATGTCACTGTGACACCAAAAGAAGCATGGTGAAGGGGACTGGGGACAGGTCACCTAGGCCCTCTGGACCTGTGCCTTCTTCCTAAAACCTGTATTCTTCAATTTTAATAGCCATGATGTTAAACACAAGGAGCAGGCATGCAATGCCTGCCCTGGCACGTTCTCACACATGTTAACACATACACATACACAGACACACACACACTTTCTTTCAGTGTCCAAGTAAGTAGACAAGTATATTTCCAAGGTATAAAATGAAAGGTCAGGCTGTATGCTCCTTAAAAGCTTCTTTCTCTTTGCAGATCTTCTGTAGCACTCAAGGAGAGCAGGAGAGTTCTTGAAGGCTGCAGAGTGTGGGGTTTGAGGAGCTTAGAGGCCCAAGGCCTCCCTCTACTCTGCATCTCCTGTATGTGTTGTAGGCAAGATTCCAGTCTCCAAGGGCCCGACATCCTCTGCAATAGAAGGAGGAGGACGAGGAAGAGGAGGAGGAGGAGGAGGAGGAGGAGGAGGAGGAAGAGGAGAAGCTTCTGCCTTCCAAGGCTTTTGTTAGGATTGATTGTATTCCTGTGATTGTCTGAAGCTTCTGGAACAGGCCTATCATCTACCAGCAGCCAGAAAAGCTGTGTTAGTTGTGATCACCTCACCAAGCCATTTCTAGATAAACTGCTGGCTTTCTTTCTGCTACAATTTCCTCCCTTCTCACCACAGCTTAGTCTGCCAACTTCGGCAAGATGTACACTGACAATGATCTCTGAAAATTCCTAAGACAGTGTCTCAGTGCTACATTAGAGAAATCGTTTTTCAGCTTCAAAAACAAGTAGAGAGGCCTAGCCACTTCCTATGCTATAATCCCTAGAATCACTTGGGAACATAAACGTCGTCATGGTGGTAGTAGAAATGATTTATGATTTGGGACTGAGGCTCTGTACCCCAATAAATCAAAGAAAGAGAGGATATGGCTGCAGGAGCCACTTCTGGGGACATCTTTACTAACAGTGGCCTTATTATCTGGGGACAGCCTTGGTGTATGAGCTGGCGAACATGGCCTGTCACCTGAAAACCATAGAGAGAAACTGCCTATGTGGGTACTACCTGTCCTCCCCCAGATTCTTTAGATAATCAGTCAATTTCTGCCAGTAGACTTGAGCCACAGAAAGAGCTTGGCTTTAATATCTGGGAAGAGAGATGCTCAACTGCTCCTTCTTGAGTTAGATTTACATTCCTCAACTGTCCTTTGCTATATTTCCTGAACAACCAAAAATGCATATTGATTGCTAACTCTTCCTTTGGTGGTGTTTTATATTAGCTTACAAATAAGTTGGGCTTGAATCTAGCTTCCATGCACACATGCATGCACATACACACATGCATGCACGCATGCATCCATAAACACATGTGCCCCCCAATAGGGTCCCTCCATAAAATGCTTACATACTAAGGCCCTGGGTGCTCATGAGGCTTTCTTTTACTTTAACTGATGAGTCCTAAATCCCTTTACAGGGGAAACTGGAAATACTGACAGGTGCTTTCAATGGGTCATGCAGCCAGACACAGCCTTGACCTGAAAGCCCCAGCATGCCTAGGGATGAGATGATGACTGTGCAGGGGGAGGGGCGCCTGGCTTGGGTGCTTTGCCTGGGTCCCAGAGTCTCACTCTAGCTTTGCAATCATCAACGCAAAGCCATGTGTCCCAGGCTTATCAGAAATATGGAAAATTTGTTTTTGGGCTGGGGAGATGGCTCAGTGGAATAAGTGCTTCCCTGGCAAGTGCGAGGGCCTGAGTTCAATCCCCAGTTCCACCAAAAAAAAAAAATGTTTTCAAGGAACTTTGACTATTGTCAAGTTTATTAGCTTCCTGTCTTTCAGATGGCTTCTTTGTCTATGGAATTTCTTTGGGGGGGAGGGGTTAATACTGCTGCTTCCATCGTAGAGTCTCCCAGGAGAAGGAACCCCAAAGGTTGACTGATTTCCAGCAGGCAGACTACAGGCTGTGGAGACACAGCAGCCTGAATTCTTTGCTTCTGTGCCAATAGTCCATGTAGGAGGGCCCACAAAATCTTGCTACAGTCAGGTCTGGGAGCCCCATCTGTGCTCTATTCCTTACCTAGCACCCACCATCATTTGCTCTTTCATCATCCCTCTTGATGACAGCTGGCCCCCCAAAATTCCCTGTGGTCACTGCCCATCATTGGAGAATGCCCACATTACCCTAGGCTTTCTGAGGTCTGGGCACTTGGGATGGCACAGAGGCTTCCTCCCTGTCCTCCCTGTAGCAGTACACACACAGGGCAGCCACACCACAGTGCTGTGAAGCCTGCAGGCAGCCGCTGGCTCACACCATTACTCGTGTTTCTATACCCTGTCAAACTTCTTCATCCTCCTTGGCTCAGAACAGAACCTATGCAGTTGAGAATCTGAAGATAGCATCACTTTAGACTTGCCCACAAGTAATCAAACATGCTATTCTCTCCCTTTAGGTTGAAAATAGTATTCCTGGAATCACTGGGAAGGAGTACAAGGTCCAGAGAGGCTGAAAGCCAACCTTCAATATTGGTCAAGCCACTCTTTATTTGGACTTGTTTCTCTTTCCCCAAGCCATTGGTGGCCTGATCTGTCTACACATGCCATAACTGATGACAAAAAAGTGATTGTCCCAAAAGACACTGTGTACTGAACTACTAATGCTGAGAACATAGCACATGGATTGCACTGAACCAGGGACAAAGTAAGGCAGAGTGCAGAAAGCTGTAGCTTCACCTCCCAGGATCCCTGTCTGCTGAGTACAGGTGGAGGCAGGGTTTCCCTGTGTCTCACTTTCCTTATCTGTCAGAGGGCAGCGATGTCTCTGTTCCAGGGCCATCATGGGTTTTTACACTAACTTGTCACCATGCACGTTCATTGTAAGCTCATGCTCATGGTGGCGTCATCTGGAATAACAAAAAGGGAGGACCAACCCAAGTGCCAGTGGATGAAGGATAAGCAAATCACTGTGGATGCTTACAATGAAAGTTTTCAGCATAAAAAGGAAGAATGTTCTGAGCCATGAGACAACGTGGATGAATAAGACACTGGGCTTGGGAAATTCAGTCAGGCCAAAGGACAGATGTTGTCTGATTCCACTCACCTACAGCACCCCAAATCATCAGGTTCACAGGCCGAGAGGAGCGTGGTGGCAGCAGGAGCTATAGCGGGGAGGAGGAATTGATGAGGAGGGATTGCTCCTCCACACCAGTGAGAGGGCTTGCTCACTGACATGCATAGCCTTAGTTCAGGATGATGAGAACATTCTGGAGACGGATGCTAGCAATGACTGTGCCGCAGCGTGGGTGCTGCTGCCCACTAAATGTCATAGCATAGTGATACATGTGAATCTATGTTTACAGCAGCACAATTTGTGATAGCCAAATCTTGGAAACAACCAAGATGTCCGTCACCTGAAGAATGGATGTGATATTTTTATACAATGGAGTATTACTCAGCCATAAAGAATGATAAACTCGAAGCCTTCATGTATAAGTGGTTGTCACTTGAAGATATACTCACAAGTGAAATAAACCAGACCCAAATATTGTATAGTCTCCTTACTGTAAGAACTCAAAAGAAGAAATACAAATAGAAAGGTATAACACAATCACAAGGAAAGTGAGAACTTGAGGATTAGACAACAAAGAGAGGGCAAGGAGAAAAGCTAGGAAAATGACGGAGGCAAAGTCATACATTTTATATATATGAGATGGGCAAGGCACTGATCCTAAGAACTATCAGCAGGTTATTGAAATTAGCAGTTACTTGGTGGGATTCTCATCCTGACTATATGCTGATACCTGCAAACTGAGTGACTGCACTGAAGACAGCAATGTATAACAGTGGGGTCACGCTTGGAAGGCCTGTCATTCTGGTCTTCTAAATAAGTACTGCTTTTCATGACATACCTGTTATGGCCAGACTATAACGCAAGTAAGTGTTTTTTTTTTTTAAAAGGTAATAAATGAAAAATAGAGACAAGAAAAAAATGTCACAGAACTATCCTGCTACAATGTTGTATATGGTTAGATTTCTAAATCACTGTGTAAAAATATGTAACCGTTTATTCATATTTTTAAAAAATATTTTTTAAATTCTTTTTCCACATTCAGTAGAGACTTAAAGTTTAACATATCAATACTTGATAGAAAATACATGCTCCATCTTATGCCTACGATGTTTGATATTCAGACAGATAGTGAGGTTAAACCCACCTGCATATGTTGTAGGGCAATAATAAGCTTCTCTTCTGGAGGGTTAACAACCTAAGTTGGCAGACCAAAAATTAGAGAAAAAGAAGGGCTGCAAGGACAGCCAACATTCTAGCCTTTCAAGATCAGTGAGGACTCAGGACAGGAGAACCTGTATTATAACATCATGTAACTCAGTTGCGTCCCAGATTTTCTGATCAAGGAGATTATGGAGCCACAGAGGAATGTGATTGATGTTGCAGTGTGTACCTAAAGAGAGTCACATGGAGAGAAAACCTTCTCTCAGGCTTTCACAGAGAGCAAATTGGTCAAGCAATGGCCGTGACTCATGTACAAGGCTGACACTGACAAAGGATCTACAAAGTTGGTACAGGGTCTTGGGATAAGTCCCAAGGGGACTTGACTGACCTTGCCAGATACAAAAGTTACATTTCTTGTTATATAGGTCTTGCCTTACCTTGGCCTTAACCATCCAGCAGAAAATTATATAAATGAAGTATGAAAATTGAATCCATGTTAATATGCTGAGCTGTGGAAGGTTCAAGTCATCAGATTCAGACATTGCCAGTCCTGTGGATAACCCACGACTGTTATGAACTACTTGAGTATATTGGAATATTTTGCTGAATTCATGTACCTACAATATTTGGATGGCAATGGAATACCCATCTCTGACAAAACTAAAGAAAAAAAGGTGATATAAATGAAGGACCATTTTGTATCTGTATATACAAAATAGTTAGGATAGATATACAGCTACTTTCTCTTAATTCAGTGAGAAGAAAGATTTGTACTAATAGTGTTTGGACAGGATACCATGTCTGCATCCTGTGCTAAAATGACTACTGCAAAGCCAACAATATACAATACATTCATTGTTGTAACTCTCCTACCAACCTGTTTTGAAGCTGACTCATTGCAATTTTTTTCTCAGTAAAATTAATTTTAAAAATGGTTAGAATGGGAAATTTACATTACAAACCCTTTATCATACATGCACACAAAGATGGGGCACTCAGCAGGGTCCAGCTTGGGGTCAGAAGCTCAGTAGATGGTGACTAAGAGCTCAAGGACATTGGCACTGCGGACGAGTCTCCATGTACCAGCTGGGACAGTTTAGATTATTCCAAGCATCTTACTTCCCTCCTGCAGTGCAAAGATCACTGACCTACCCTGTGAGGTACAAACGGGATTGTTAGATATTTAGGGGAGAATCTGAAAACATTCATAGTCACAGTTAGATCAACAGTCTTTGTGCAGCTAGGAGCAATTTAAATCTTCCCTCATTTGCTCTTTGGAAAGAGTTTTCTATTTCCCCTTCTGCTGGCCCCAGGCTGGGTTTCTTAGACTGGCTTTATCCACATGAGGAAGACAGGAGGTGACGTGGGCATTTCCAGGAGCACACCCTGCCTGGCGTGGCTTAGCATCCACTTCTGTCCTGTGCCCTTCGAGGTCTTTCCTTTATTGAGAGTCCCGTCAAAGTGTGGGAACAGATTTTCTTCTGTCCTGAAAAGTGTAGTCTCCGTCTGAGCCTCCCTCAAAATGGTCACTAAGAAAGCGCAGCGCGTCTAACACTTACAGAGCCCCGATTCACCGCTTCCAGAGCCTGCAATGTTTTATACTCAGTCTGCAAGCATAATCAAGGGAGTGATTCTGAACCTTGTTAATCAGAAAGGGCCCTTTAAAAATGTCATGCTGTCAATATAAAACTTTGCTAAATTGCATTATAAATGCCAGATTCAGTCAACTAACACATTTAACACCGTTTCTTAAGTACAGTTTAGATTTTATCCATGCCAGGGAGAATGAGAAAAATACCTCAGGAGAGCCAAAGCCTGTGGATTCATTGTGCTAAACTCTCTTCCCCCAGAGGGGGATTATAAATATTTTATTCTAAATCCAAGCTGCGCTTGTAGCACTATTGTCAATAAGATGTCCCTTAAAGTTGCTGGCTTTGGAACTTGAAGATTCCCACAGCTCAGAAGGTTAGAGAGGTGAGAGTCTTAGACTTATTTTTCAATTAGCAGTCAGCCCCTAAAGCTGCTGTGCTATGCCGGAGAGGCAAGGGCTCTGGCGCACGCACCTGCCCTTGGCAAAGGAGGCTCTGTCTTATCACCACGGAGCCTCCATCAGCCCTGTGCCGGGCACCAGCCTCATCTTTGGGAAGCTCCAGCATTCCGCAGATGGAGGGCCAACCCTTCCCGGCTTAGGCCCAGGGAAGCCTCTCCCACCAGATCTTAGCGAACGGATCTTTTTCTCCTGTGTTTCTGATCAGATTTGGAACAGCTTCATTGAAAATCTAGACTTTGAGCGTAAAAGCGCTTTACAGATATGAAAACGGTTCCCCAACACTATGATTTGTGATTCAAAATTCAAATCTCAAGATAACTAGGTGGCAGTTTCCGCACATCAGCTTATTCCAGCATGAAAAGATCAAAATCCATGCAGCAGGATCTGTTTTGAACTGTTAAGCCACCCTTCTCCCTCCTTGTTCTCCACTTACACATTCCCTTCTTTCAAAAGCTGGACTGTTTCAAATTCATTTTCTTGGGAAGTGACGACTTGGGTGAAGCCTGAGGTCTTTTTGTGGCCTTTAAATTCCAAAAATGTCCTCTGTAAAAAAAGCAAAGACCTTTTTGAATGCATTATAGAGTAGCTACCAGGTACTGAGAACCTTCCATGTCCTGGGACTATTTAAGGCACATTCTTATCTCAATTTTCTCTACAACGTAGTGTTATAAGCTCTATTATTACCCTTACTTTACAGATAACAAACTGAGGTAGACAGGAAGGGAGCATTTAGCCCAGATGCCTCTTCAGGGAGCAATAGTGTCCCTGAGCTCACGTTCTGGCCACTGCCTTGTCTGCTCTGGTAAAGTGCCTAAAATTCCTCAGGATGCACTCCACCATTCACCATGTAATGGGATGGGCACCAACTGTGGCTCAGTTCTCTGATACTGAAGTGAGAGAGGTTGCTTCAGGGAGGACTTGGAAGCCAGAGAAGCCCCTGAGCACTGTCCCCAAACTGGAGTCCTGTTACTGATGCACTAGTGGTCCATGGAGAAAGGCTGCCCCAACAAGGGCCCAGCTTTGGGCAGAGACAGCTGTCCCCAGCTGAGTCTGGTCCCTGAGGCTGCATGCCCACCCCCAGCACTCAGAGTGGCCCAAAGCTGGAGGTGGCTGGCACACACCACAGCATTCATTCATTCGGAGAAAGGAAAGAAGGCAAGCATGGGTGCAATACATAGCCTCCTCCTCATCCCTGAGGGGCTCTAAGTGGAAATTATATCTTAGCATTTGAGCCCACCCAAGATAAGAGAGCTGAGTTTTTAAGCTCACTCACCAATCTACCTGGAGAGCACTGGGGAGCGGGTGACTGGACAATAATCTGAGGATTCCTCCCCTCTCTGCAGGGTGTGAGCTTCCACCAAGGGACTCTAAGGGCTGACCTCAAGTGTAGGTGCGGGCCCTCAAACAGAGGCACACAAGAGCTGGGCAGTGGGGCCCCAGGGTCAATTGAAGAATCTACTTGGTCACCTGTTGTGGCTTTTGTAGATCCTTTTAAAAGGATTCTCCAAACTGCATCCAAGTGGTGAATCAAGAGAGAGAGAGCGATTTCTAAGAAAAGGCCAACATGTGTTAAGAGAGGAGGAATCCCAGGTTCAGTTGTCAGGGCCAGCCTTGGTTGGGGAATTGGGTTGGATACAGAGAAGAGGGTTGTGGATAGGGCCTTGGGTTGCTACACAGAGAGGAGTGAGACCAGAGAGTCCTGTGAGCTGGGGGGTGGGTCGGGGTGGGGGGAGGGTGTAGCCCCAAGTGGTACTTGTTAGTTGTTTTT
>PVKA01009702.1:0-67322 GCA_004027165.1 Ctenomys sociabilis | reverse complement strand
TCCCACTCAATCAGTGGGCTTTAGGTCAGGGGTTCCGGGGAGGTGTTGGTGAGTGGGACCTGAGGTTTCAGGCCAGTCACTGGCTTGGAGGGGTTGGGGACAGGGATCCGCGTAGCGCGTGTGGGAAGAAGCCAAAGGCTCTCCCTCAGACTCACCACCCTCTCACTGATCTGGGAAGCCTGGTGAGTCCTGTAAATTCACTCTCGCTGGGAGAGCTTGGCGCGGGATCCAGGAGGCCGCTGGAGTCAGCCACTGTCTCAGGCTGGTCTCTGGGGCTGGGCAGGCGCGGACGGGATGGAGCAGGATGGTGGAGTCGGCCGCGCTGTCTCTGGCCGGTCTCAGGGGCTGGGCGGGGGCGGGCGGGATGCAGCAGGACGGCGGAGTCGGCCGCGCTGTCTCTGCCCGGTCTCAGGGCTGAATATCTTGCGTTGTACAGCAGTGTTAATAGAGGATATCAAAATTTTTTCAGTATCAAATATTTGGAAATAAATATACATAGATTATATGTTTATTGTAGATAAGAATGAAACTTGAATTAAAATGATAATGTAGATCTATGCCTTTTAGCATGTAAGAGTTAAACAATGCTTTGTTGAGTAAAAACAAAAATGTCCCATAGCAGTATGTTTATTACAATCCTCTTTTCCTTTGGTAAGATAAATAAAACAGAAGCTCACCTCCATGTAAAATGCATGCTCACATACCTAGAGAAAACATTTGGAAAATTATACAAGCATTATTTTTCTAACAGTTAACGTCTTCTTAACAAATATCAGCACAACAAGCTAATCAGGAAATATAATCGATATGAAATATTCTTGTTAACGATGACAAATGATTGGGAATTAATATCCTCAGCAGGAAATCAGCAGCTGTCTCCTCATGTAGTGTGTCACCCTGTCCAATGGAGGTGAGGGATGGGACACCCTGGATCCCTGGGGCAAGGCACAGAGACTGGGGAGTGTGTTTTATGATTATTACTGTATGTTCGTAGTGCACAGTGATTCCATCCATTGTGGGGCATCAGTGCCTGCACATGGCATGTTCTGCTTCCCATCCCCTTGCTCTTCCCTCTGTTTCTGGATCCCTTTGCAAAAATCTGTTCTCCTATCATCTTTTATGTTTTCTTTCAAATAACTGAGTGCAGGACCTCCTGCAAAGACTCCCACTGAGCTAGGTCCCTGGCCTTGTTTTTGTAGGTACTGATCTACCGCTTTTTAATGTGCTGTTAACATTTTTATTATATGTTTATGATGCACTAACTGCACTGGTCTGGAGGAACAGGTAGATGGTCCTGGTGCATGGTGAGCACTTCTCTTCCCACTTCTTCCCTGGCCCCTTATCTCTGCCCTCCCAGCTCCATGGGGTCTGCCTTCCTGTTCCCTATCAGCTCTCTTTTGTTTTTCTGATATATATATATATATATATATATATATATATATATATATATATTCTGGGGATCTCCTATTACAAAAATCATGAGAAGGTCAGCTTTCTGCATCTGATTTATTTTACTCAGTGTTAAGGTCTTTAGATGCATTTTTTACCTTAAACTAGTGAAAACAAAATGTATTTATGGTTATGAAGATATATTTATCATGCAATTTACTAGAAGAAAAAAAATCCTGAGTCTAAAATTCTTCTTTTCTGATTTAAAAATTTTAAAAATCCTAATAAATAAATAAATAAATAATCCTGATCTTAAACTGACATTTGATTTAATTTTAATAGGAGATTCATCCATAATGAACATAGCTGAAAGGCATATAATAGAACTTTCACAGTGAAAAGTTTGGGGCCATTGCTACTTTCCACCCAATTCCTCTTCAATTTCAACAGAGCTACTTGAAGGTTTTAGTAGTTTTGATAATTTGAGACTCTCAGGAACGTACTTATTTTGTTAAAGATGAATCAGCTTTATTACTCCAACATTAACTATAGTTAATTTTTAAATGATGGTAGAATAGGAACTATATCTCTCTGTGAAGTTTTCCAGACTAGTTTCTTCCTGGTAGGTAAAAGAATTAAAAATAAGTTTTGAGCCCGTTTGTTGTACTCTGAGTGACAACATGCCCACATAACATATTGTCACCAGCTTTTACTTCTCTGCTAGGTTCACTGAAGATGTGTAAAGTGACAGCAAATTCCCAGGTGACATTTATTTTAGCGGGCTAGATAGAAGACAAATTTTATCTATATTTACTTTTCAAATACAGGTTTCAAATTTTTAAAAAAAAACTCCACAACAGGAGATGCTATGTGTGGCAAGTGGCCACATTTAAAGTATGAAAATACAGCTAAGTGTGGTGACTCACACCTGTAAATCCCAGCACGTGGAAGGCTGAGGCAGGGGGATCACACAAATTCCTGGCCAGCCTGGGCTACATGGCAAGTCTGTGTCTCAACCCCCCCCACACCTGCAAATAAAGTATGAAAATGTGCATCTTGCTTCTATATGGAGTCAAACATGTTTCCAGTCTGTTCCGGGCGTGAGATTTTTGACAACAGCTTCACTTACTCAAGAAGGGTGATGTGAAAGTACAGTGAATGGTGTCAGACAGGGGTTTGGCATATTTGAAGTGATGGGGATGGAAGGCCACGTGTCTGTCACCGTGAAATGTGGTGAGTGTGGTCTGGCCGGGACCTGGACAGAGAAGATCATGTTCCTATGAGCCCTGGGAGTCCCATTTGTTGGGCCCTGCTGTCTCCTCAGGACAGAACAGGGAGGAAAACAAGTTTTCCAGGTCCTAGGGACAAGGTCTGGATATTGCTGGTTTACACCAGAAACAGAAAATTGAATATGTGAAAAAATAAGGGGACAATAAATGCTTTCTTAGAAATGCAGCTTTCTGGCTCTAAACTAGGACACTTAACATTGGGCTCTAGAGGGTTTCAAGCTCTACCAGTGCCTCCTAGATTGTAATGTGCATTTCTGCTTCCCCAAAATAGGAATGACAACTTGAGAAAGGATAAATCGAATAATAGTCTTTGCAAACTAAGTAAATCCATGCACAACATAGGACAGTGTAAAGTAAAAAAAATGTGTTTTCATTCATTTGACGACTTCCTGCCTCAGCCCCCTCCAAGGCATCTGGCAGTACAGGTGTGTGTCATTGCGATGGGCTGGTGAAGAGGCTCTGTGTGGAAGAGACAGAAAACCTTGGTCAGCCAGCCAGCTGTCCTGCTTCTGTGTGCAATTTCCATCCTCACTTTACGACATTCTTTCTCATACAGAAGCTTTAAGGTTTCAATTTTTTCCATCCAACACTACATTCTTTTATCTTTTGCCTCCCTTTTTTACATTTATGTTTGCAACACACAATAAACACACCTAGGATGGGGACTCAGTCCATGCATACCCAGGCCCTTTTATGTCCTCCTTTCCCCTTCCTCTAATAGACAGGAGATGCTGTGGCTTCCAACCTATGGAGCTCAAGAATAACAGAGCAGTGACCCAAACCACAGAACCTGCATGACCTGCAGGGGACAGTGTGTGCAGGAGGTGACCCCATCGAGTGTTCCAGGTCCTGGGGAGCTCCTGGGGCCCAGACTTGCCATGCCTCACTGGCAGTTTGAACTTCAGAAAGAACTGCATGTGCCTCAGTTTCCTCAGTTTTAAGAAGAAGAGATTTTTATAGTTGGAAGACTGCTGTATCAATCCAGTGGCTTATAAACTCTCATTGATACTGTTCATTCTTGATTTCTATCATTTTGTAGGAGCTGGTAAAGAAATGGCAGTAGAACAGGTTTCTGGGTGGATGTGAACAGAATTAGAATAGAAAAAATTTTTGAACCTTATAGTTTTAAGTACATTCCTCACTTGTGGACAGATAAGTGACAGAGGCAGAATCTGAGCTCAGATCTGATTACACAGACCATGCTTTAAGCCATTCTGCTCTATTATGGGCCTAAAAAGACAATACATAAACATCAAAGCTGAGTGGTATGGCACAGGCAAGAATGTAATGCAGGCAAGGGAACGGTCCAAACAGAATCAGCTGAGGGTAACTATGGGAGACTTTAGTATTCCTGCTGCATGGGAGCCAATTCCTTCTAGCTGTCTCTACAGCCCTCAGGAGCTAGACTGGCTGGCACTGCCACTTGCCTCCCTCGGAGACACACTCGAAGTGTCTGTGTTGACAAAAAACTCAGTCAGCAGAGTTTGACACTCCGGCTACTAGGTCTCTGCAGCTCCAGCAGGCATCACTTTGTGTTAGCTGTTTGGTGTTTGCCTTTAAACTCCTCTGCTCTTTGCCTCATAAACTCTTCTGAAGTAGGAGCGCTGAGCACCAGAGAACATGCCAGGGACACATTGATGATGGGGCTTCGTAAAGGAGTAAAGTACAATGTATATTCAGGAGAAAGAATTCATCTCCAGTGCCTCGTTGGATAGGTCTTGACAGCTTGCTGCATCTGTGCAGCCACCACTGGGATCAGACAGAGGCCACTTTCACTCCCCTAATCATACTGCATGTCCTCTGTGTGTACAGCTGACTTTTTTCACTCTATATAACATTTCAGAGATCCATCCATCTCACTGCACTTACTAGGAGCCTGCTTTTTGGTTACATTTTTATTACAAATGTTCCTCATATAGATCTAGGAAACTGTGTATCCATTTTCTTGTTGATAATGTTTGCTTGCTTCCAGTTTTTTGTTATTATGATTAAAGATACTACAAACATTCTTAATGAAAGTCTTTGTGCAAATATGAATTTTCATCGCTTTTGGGTAAGTATCTAAGGTTAAAACTCTCAGGCCGTAGGGCAAATGTATGTTCACTGTTAAGAAAAACTGCCAAACAATTCTCCAAACCATTTTATATTCTGTCCGTGTTGCTGTGTAATCCCAAAGGCAAATTTTCTACAAAGCTAAACTATGATGACGTCTTAGTGAGGAATATTTCTCATGGCATCTAAGGTGGGAAAGATTTCTGTGGGAAGCACTTGGAGGGAGGAAAGAGCAGCAGGCCGAGGGGAGTGGCCTGGCATTCCCCAAGCAGAGCTTACCAGGAAGCAGCCTGGGGGCCACGTGGGCAGCGCTCCATAGCGACCAGTCAAGGCTGTGTTCTCTCCCGATGACGTTCATTCCACATGCCAGGGACTCTGTCTGTGATCCAAGAAATCTGGGCAACTTATTGTTTTTGCTCAAGTTGTACTTCATTGAAATTCTTTTTGGAGTGTCCCTGTTGGTCACAAGTTCCCTTTCTTGTCTGAGGGCCAAGACCGCGGAGCTCAGTACAGTGGGGCTTTCTAATCTGCGCGGCCTCCTCCACCTCAGCTGTGGTGTCAACACTGGCTAACTTGACCAGCTCAGGGTCAGCTTTCCCTCGGCTTCCACAAGCTGAGAGCAGGTTATTGTTTGTCTTTTGGCTTCTTCCCCCCAGTTACTTTTAGCAAGGTTTTTGGTTTGTTTTTTATGCTATTATATTCAAGGGAGGATAAGGCCTTTGGCACTGCTTTAAGATGATTTCATTTTGAGACAAAACCTTATTCTCTGAGGCTTTTTGTTGGATTATTGTGACTGAGGCCAGGAACAGTGAGTGGGAAGGAGCGCAAAGGAATGACTTTTCACTCTCCTTGGGCATGACTGTCGGAGCTCTGCCTTCCTTCTGATCCAACCCCGTCAGCACAGAGCTTTGCTGACTAGGTGACCAGTGATCCTTACTCCTCCAACAACACAGTCGCCTGACTCACACAAGTACAGTCTTACCTTAGTGATTGCCACGAGTTGACCCAGGGCCTCCCGATGCTCTAGAGGACAGGTTCTAAAGAGGACCTGGCTGGCTATCTGGAATTGGGTGCTGAGCCCTGAGCCAGTTCCAGAGCTGGAAGAAGGAGTGCTGTGGGCCAGCTCGGCAGCCGCCTCAGGAGTGAGCTCCTCACAGGAGAGGAGGTCCAGCATGGGGACAGGGTGTGTGGACAGGCCTCCATCCTGGAGCACGGGCACTGTGATTCTCTGAACACTTCTGCCTGCCACTCACCGCCCTCTCCATCACTATGCTGTTCTGTGATGACCTGTACTCATCCAGTTCCACTTAGCACTTGGGTTTGAGTGCTGTGTTTTTCACAGCACTAAAGAGGCTTCTCTCGATCAAAATACAAGCCCCATTTGAGTGTCTATGGCTCTTTTCAGTTGGGGATATTCATTTGTGTGGTTATTAGTTTCCTGCCTCAATGCCATCTTAACCTGAAGATCTATGAATTCAGATAATGTTGGGGTCAGGTGATGGGTATTCAAAAAACAATCTACAGAATGAATGAATAAGAAAGATAATCTGTCAGTGGGTTGTCTTGGTTTCTGGTCCATGCTGTCTTTTCAGAAATGAGTATTTGGTTAATCTTCAGACTCAGCCATTAGAACCAGTAAGAAAAACTTGCCCCCATTATTATTATTATTATTTGTTCTTTCAGTACTGAGAAATCAAACCCGAGCCTCAACTATCCTAGGCTCTGAGTTTGCTTTCACGTTCCACTTTTCAATGGTAGCACTCTACCACTGAGCTACATCCCTAGTGCACTGGCCTCAATGTGGCAAGAAGAGAAAGGAAAACTCTTAGAAGCTAACATTATTGAGCAAATTTAGTCTTTCCATCCCTTATGGAAACATAATATTACTATCTCTTTGAAGCTATAGGTTACAATGAATCAATAAAACCATGTGCCTCACCTTTTGTGTGAAATTAGCTACATAAGGTAATTTTTGAGAGGGAGAGAGAGAAGGAAGGAGGGGAAGACAGGAAAGGAGGAGAAGAGAGAGGGATGGGAAGAGAGGGAGGGGAAGAAAGGGAGGGGAAGAGAGGGAGGGGAAGAGAGAGGAGGGAGGAAGAGGAAGAGAGAGGAAGAGAGGGAGGGGAAGAGGGAGGCAGGGAGGAGGTAAGGGGGAGAGAGAAAAACAGAGAGGGAGGCCATGAATTACATGGGATCACATGGAGTTCAGATCTGAAGTCTGTCCCACACTGCTCCTCCAAGCCCAGGGCTGCCATCCTCTCAGCCTTGCTATCAACACTCGCTGCCATCTCGTTCCTTGTGGGATACCTCAAAGGCCACATGATAGTTCATGCGGTAAATCAGGATATGAACACATATTCAGGTTTTCCTATCTTATGGCCATTTGGATTTGGGGCCTTCTTTATTGTTTCCCTGGATTTTAATTAGTGACTTACTGCAGCTTACTGTCAGTACCAGTGGTTCTCTGACTTTTCCTCTCCAATCCAGGGCTCTCTGGCCAAAGAGAGCCTAGTATTCCTAGGATATAATCTGAGTTGAGGGATGGCAGTTGGCCCCCAAGGGCCATTAAGGTGCAGTCAAATCTTTGCTAAGGTTTCAAGGACAATGGCAGACCTTCTCTCCATAGCCCAAGACAATCTGAAACTGGAACATCTGAAGTCACCCTGTTCCCATAGGGACCAGAGGCTGAAGCCAACCAGTAAAATGCAGAGCTCAGAGAAAAAAAAACTGAGCATAGGAGTAAATTCTGAGCCCTGAATCCTGCACTGCCTGGAGCCCACATTATCCCTGAAATTTCAGCTAAGTAATCCAGTAAATGTTCCTCTCCCAGGTGTTTAGGATTTCCTGTCTTTATCATACAGAAAGATCTTAAAGATCTTAAAATATGCTATATTCAAATGCATCCCCATACTTTTTCTTAAGGAGAAGAAGCAATGAAGTTACATCTCTTTCATGAAGAATTGCCTTGTGTGTGTGGGGGGCTGCTAACCCTGAGATTTCTGCTTAAGAAACACCCAGCAGATTAGTGTCTGGGGGGCCACATAGGTGTGACTTTGGGTACCATATCCGGCCCCCTGCCCTACTCCACTCTCTCTGGCTCTTTTCCCCTGCTCTGTTTCCTGGCTGCCATGAGTTGAGTGACTACTCCTCCATGAGCTTGCTGATCCTCCTGCTTTGGGGCAGCTATAGACTGAATTCCCCCCAAAACTATAACTAAATGAGACTTTCTTTTAGTTGCTGTATCAGGCGTTGTGTCTAGCAGCAGGAAAGCTAACTACTATGACACTACAATGAGCCTGATGACAATAAAACAAACTGGACTTCGAGTTGGCTTGCCAGGTTGTACTCTGCTTGTTTGAAATGCTACATTTGGTGTCTGGTGGTGAGGGAGCACCTCCCTTCCTCTCAGTGAGACAGACCCTACTGCTGCCCTCAGACCCTGCCGCTGTTGGGCCTTCCAGAATTTTCCCTGGTAAAGTTCTGTGTTTGTTTGTTTTTCACTATTACACCAAATACTTGAACCAGGTTATTTTATGGGGGGTGGGGAAGGAAGTTTGTATAGCTCACAGCTCTGGAGCCCAGTGGGTGCCAGCTTGCCTCTAGTGGAGTCCTCAGGCATCGTAGTGGGGGTGGACGTGGAGGAAGAGCACACAGGGCTGGACAGGAGACAGAGAGAGCTACAGAGAGGGATTCAGGGGACGTGCTCCCTCTTGTACCAACCAGCCTTCCAGCAAATGCAAGGTCCTATGACAAGTACCCAATCCCTTCCCAGTCACGCCCCCCCCTTCAAAGCTCCTCCCACCAGGAAGGAGCTCTTCCTCCCACACCTCTTAAAGGGTCACACTTCTGGTTTTCAGGACCCTGAAAACCAAGTGTGCACCACAAGACCTCCTGGGGACATACACAATCCGTATTCAAACCACAGCAAGTCTGAAGCTCTGCTGAAATTCTCTAGAGCCATCTACATCCATAGATGCCTCCTCCCTGTCAAATGTCATTGGAAATTTATCCCAGGAAAAACCTGCTTTTAAATCTCAGAATAGAATTGCTATGTACCAGCTATTGGCAATAACAGACCTGTTCAAAAATGAAGCTTAGTAATGACTCACTTTTCCGATTGCCAGCCTCAGAGAAACAAAAGCATGGAGGAAATCTTAGCAATTCTTTTAAGATGAGAAGAACTTCTCATATGGGATCACTTAGTTGGCAATCATGATTTCAGCAAAAGATGTCTTCAGACTTTCATTCAAAAATTTGAAGCCCTTGATAATCCCATGATAAATTTCTCTGGGCTCTGGGTAGTAACTCTAGCAATTAATTACTTGTCTTTTCCCAAAATGATGACTCTCAGCTTTCCAGGAGAGAAACTGCCTAATTGGAGTCACACCTCCAATAGATGACAAGAACAGAGAATGATAGTAATTTGGATTTTTTTTATAATTGGTACTTATATGAAATTATTATTATTATTATTTTAATAACAGTGAGACAGGATCTCACTATGAAGTGTAGGCTGGCCTGAAGCTCACTTTGTGGCCCAGGCTAGTCTTGAACTCACAAAGATCCTCCTGTCTCAGTCTCCTAAATGCTGGGATTACAGGCATGCATCACCATGCCCAGCATTTATATGAATTTAAATAAATTGTTAGGTTGTGCTGGTTCTTCCCAATAGACTATACCTTTTACAAAGAGAAAAGTGATCTGGAAACAGACAGCAACTAACTTTTTTTCATATGTGAAGTTGCATATGTCATGATGTTCATATATGAGTGAACGTGGAGGGCATCTCAATTTAAAAACTCAACTATTAAAAAAAATCATCATAGTCCGTGTCAGTAAATTTTTTTTCTTAAATATTCTTGGAAAACAAGAACACACACACACACACACACACACACACACACACAAGTGGCTATGACATACAGCAGAAAATATCTTAGATTCAGAATTCAGTGCAGCTGGGCAAGTCACTTCCAGTCTTTCTTCATGTACAAGAGGATAGCTGCTGCAGATTCACCAACGAGGCAGAGCCAGTGCACATGGAGTTCTGGACTTCTGTACAGTGTGCACAACCAAGCGGCATGACCTAAACACGGGGAAGGTAGGCAGTGATCCCAGCAGCTAAAATGAATTGAGCTGGGAGGGCCTACGTCTTAATAGTTACCATGCATTCACTCATTTATAAAGACTTTGGAGGGGGCCAGGGAGATGGCTCAGTGGAATAAGCGCTTCCCTGGCAAGCGCAAGGGCCTGAGTTCAATCCCTAGTTCTGCAAAAAAAAAAAGACTTTGGAGGGTACAATGCACAACAGGTACTAGTACAGGTGCTGAGGACACAGTAGTGAAGAACTCAGACTGTCTTCACAGAGCTTATTTTCTAGAAGAGAGGGAACATGATAAACACATAAAGTAGAGCATGCCCCAAGGTAATAAATATTATGTAAAAAAAAAAAAAACAGGAAGGATAGAGTGCATGTGGTATTTCTTTTTCCTATAGGGTAGCTATGAGTAAAATGACATGTGAAGAGAAACTAAAGGGATGGTTAAGTAAATTAGGCTATTCCTGCTTAGGAACAGCAAGTGCAAAGGACCTGAGGTGGGAATGCGTTTATTATGATCACTGAATAGCAAAGAATGTGCTGTGCTTTGCTGCCATAGCACAGTAGGAAGAGTGGTAGAAGGTAAGATCAAAGGGAAGGAAAAATACCCAGAGAAGCTAAAAGCTTCTCTGCGCACGATATGAACCGCCCCACAACATTATTTGCGGATCTGTTGCTACTAAGAGCAATATCCTTGTTCAGTCTGATTGTACTTTTCTGACTTGGATGGGATCAGGATCTGACACTGTTACTACTAGCTGAAGGCCAAATTTTTCCTCTGGGGGTGAAACAGTGTTGCTTCCACTTCTGCAAACTTTAATTGATTTTGTATAAATGTCTTCCATCTCTTCCTTTTCTCTCCTGTGAGGCCCTGTTTTATTCTCACTACTTCAAATAACAAATGTGTTGGGACAGTTACTCAGCATCTATTCTTACCTATTCCCTGTGTGTGCTTCCCAGTATGCACACACTAGAGATCTTTTTTAAATGAATACATTAAATATTAAATATATATATGTATATACATATACATATGTATATGACACTTCATGTTTCAATACAGGTGTATGTTGTGTAGTGTTTAAGTCAGGTTAAACAGGGGCCAGTGAGATAGCTCAGCAGTCTGAAGTACCTGCTTAGGCAAGCTCAGACAAGTGCTCCAGGACAGTAGTTTAATCCCTGACACCACATGGCATACCTCAAAGTGGGCTCAAGTAACTACAAGATAAATAAATCAGGTTAAATATATTCATCTTTTCACACATTAATCATTTTATTATGGAGAAATTTTTGAAACACCTGTCTTTTAGCTTTTTGATATAGCTACCCTCCTAGAAGAATATACAGGAACTATCCGTAACCAGTACTGTGAGTCATTAATCAGTCGTTACCCATCTCCTTCCTCCCACTCTCCAGCCCCTGGAAACCACCACTGAACTTCACTGCCTCTTAGGAGACCACCATGTGAGTTCCCACCTACGAGTGAGGTCATTCGGCATCTGGCTTCCTGTGCCTGGTTTACTTAACATGATCTGCAACTCCATCTATGTTGCCAATGGCAAGATTTCATTGTTTTTTTGTAAATGACTAAATAGCATTCCATGGGGTATGCACCACAGATTCTTCATCCATCCATCAACTGATGGACACTCGGGATGTCTACACCTCGTGGCTATGGTGAGTAATGCTGTCATGACCATGGCAGTCTGGGTATCTATTCGATATAATGACTTCATTTCCTTTGCACTCATATCCAGAAATGGGATGCTGGATCACAAGGAAGTTCCATTTTCTGATTTACCTGCACTAATGTACACTTCCACCAACAGCGTGCATAGGTCTGCTTTCTCCACACCCTTGCCAGCTCCTGTTGTCTTTAGTCTTTTTCACAATAGCCATTCTGACTAGAGTGAGATGATACTGCACTGTGGTTCTTGATTTTCACTTCCTTGACTGTTGACACTGAGAGCATTTGGGGGGACGGGGCTGGCTCAGCCCATCCTGAGGGCTGGGCTGGTGCAGCGTGTGGTGCCAGGGTTGAACCATGGTCCCCTGTGCCTGCCTAAGTTTGCCTAAGCAGGCACACCCGCCTAAGCTTGTCCAGACTACTGAGACCACTGCGCTGTCTTTAGCTATCTCACTGGCCACTCAGCATTTTTTGATGTACCCATTGGACATTTTTAAAATAGCTTCTCTTTAAGTTTTTTTAAAGAGGAAAAAATACCCAACAAGAACAAAGACAAAAAACAAAGCAACATAGAACAATAAAAATGCTACAAAAATTCAAAATAAGAACAGATCGTTAACAATGGTTATTGTACTACATACTGTTATCATCAAATTTGTTGCTCAGATTGCCAGATATAAGCATGCAAGATGGATCAAGCAATTGAACATTGACTCTTCCCTTCACCAAATCTTAATTTTTTTCCTTGTCAGTTTTACTTTTTATTTTTAAATTTATTTTAAAAAGCATACAAATAATAGATGAGAGATTAGGGACGATACATATTCAAAAGAACAAGACAGAAGGTATTCAGTCATGGTTGTCATATTGCAAATTGCTGTTCCCAGTGAAGTTGCTCATATTACAGATACTAGCATATGGAGCTGGTCAAAGAAAAAATTTTAAACATTAACTGCTGCCTTCGAAAAAGGCACAAGTCAGCAGTACAATCATCTCTCCTGTACTGTGAATCTATCTATTAGATGTAAAATCATGTTGCTTGTTTTTCACTCTTGAGTTTTAGGTGTACTTTATACATTTGGGTTATTGAACCCTTGTCAGACATATACATTGCAAACTTTTTCTCTCATTCTATAATTTTTCTCTTCCATTCTGTTCATTGCTTCCTTTGCTGTGAAGACTTTTAGGCTGATGCAATCTCATCTATGTGTGACTTCTTTCTTCTGTGCTTTTGGAGTCTTCTTTTTAAAAAAATAAAATAAAAACTACAATGAAACTTTTTTGAATTCAAGTTCCTGGAGTATTTCCCTTGTTTCCTTTTTGCAGTTTCAGGTCTTAGATGTCAGTCTAAGCCTTTAGAGCTTTCAATGATACCAGTAGCCCGCTGTATCACATGTGCCATACATAGGTTTACAACCACTGGTCTGAGCCATTTTGAGTGGATTTTTGTGCTTGTGAGAAACAGGAGTCTAGTTTCACTGTTCTGCACGAAGATGTAGAATTTTCTCAGTATCATTTATTGAAGGCATCATCCTTTCTCCATTGAGTGGTCTTAGCCCCTTTGTCATACATGGCCATAGCAGTATGGGTTTACTTCTAGGCTTACTATTTATTATGTTCCATTGGTCCATATGTTCATTTTTATGTCAGTACCATCCTATGCAGACTACTACAACTCTGTAGTGTATTTTAAGTTCGTAGCACAAATTCTCCTACATTTTATTTTTTCAATAGGACCTTGGCTATTTGTTTTACTTTTGTGATACTCTGTACATTTTAGAATTGTTTTTTCTAGTTCTTTGAAAAATGATATTATTAGTGTATCCTCAAGTCCTTCTTGAACTTTACTAATTCAAGTATTTGATATTTGAATGTTTTCCCAAAGTTCCTATGGTCACTTTTAATTTCTCTTCATTCTATTTTTTCCCTCCATTATGTATTCCCAAACAACCTGTCTTCAAGAACACTGACTCTGTTGTGTTTGATCCATCCTGCCACTGATACCTTCTATCATATTTTAAATTTTGCTGAGTTGATTTTTCAGCTAAAGAATTTGTTTGGTTTTTAAAAATTGCTCCCATCTCATTTGGTTTCTCTGTTAGAGTGTGGAATAGTCTGGTTTTTTTTTTTTTTTTTTTTTTTTTTTGCAAAACTGGGGATTGAACTCAAACCCTTGCACCTGTCAGGGAAATGCTTATTCCACTGAGCCATCTCCCCGGCCCTAGTCTGTGTTTTCTTAAAATAGCATGCAATTTTCTTAAAGCAGCTGTTTAAAGTTCTTTGAGCATATTGGTTACTACCAGTTTCTAGCTCCTTATTTTGAGTGGGAGGTGAGGTCATGCTTTCCAGAAAGTTCTTAATTCTTGTTGACAAATAGTGTCTTCTACATTTTGAAGTGTTAGGTATTCCAGTCTTCTTAATCTGGCATTCTTCCTGGCTTTCCAAAGATTTTATACATGTTGCTTATTTCTCCCAAGTGTGTACTCAGTCTAGGCCAGGTGGGTTGTCACCTTTTCATTACTAGAGGGCAATCCAATCTCAGGTTTGTCCTAAATATATTGTTGTTATATTATTCAGACTTTAGAAAAAAATAGGCAAGTCCATAGAAAGAGCAGCTGTCTCCACAGATATCTTCCTGTGTCCAGTACAGACCCAGACACCATCTGCAGGCACTGGCCTATGGTAAGACACTTCAGGATTTTGTCCAGCCCCAGGGAAAGGCACTATAGTTGGAGAAGCCCCGGATTTATACAAAACATCTACACACCGTACTGTGTCATGCCCTGGGCCCACAGCCTGACAAGCAAAGCACTGGGCGAGTACCCAGGTTCACACTGCTAGGAGGTTTCCATTACTGAAGTAGATTCATGGCTGAAGAATGCTGCTGCCAGCCACGGAGTGGGAGTCTAACAGATGGGGTCTGTGTGTCTGTCCTGGAGGTCACTGCAGCTGTCCTGGAGGCTATGTTCTCTGCGATACCAGGGAGTGGGGCCTATAGGATGTGCCCAGCATTATTTTTCACCAGTCTATTGCACACTTCCGGAGAAAAGTCTTGTGCTTGCTATCTTGTTGCACCCCTTGAGAATGGGTACTCTGGGGTGTAGGGTGACATGTCCACTTGCTTGGCTTTGAGATGCATTCCAGGATGGGTAGAACACACTTCTGGGAGCATCTGGGTGTGTGATGGAGGTGTGGCCTTAGGGTCCTGTCTGGTCCCTCATCCTTTCTTCTCTGGCAGTATTTCCTTGCTCTGCTCTCCAGTGGCCATGAGTTATAGCTTTGCTCTGCCAGGACCTTCCACCATGGTGTTTTTGCCTTGAAGCCAGCTGACAATGGAGTGAATCCTCTGAAGTTATAAGGCAAGGAGGATTTGTCCTTCCAGCTATGAGCACTGGGTACTGTGTCTCAGGAATGGGAAGATGAGCAATACAGAATCTTACCCATGCTACAGTGCCTGAGGGTGCCCCCTTGACCACCTGTGCTGACACTAACCCATGTTGTGCTGAGCTGCCCTGCACAATCCTGAGAATGCTCTGGGCCCACACCACAGCAGGCAGGGATGCAGGCAGAAGCACCAGTCCATCCCCATGTGGTACAGGTCTCCACCTGATTTACACACTTCTAGTGCCTTCTTTGTGAACACTGGCCTAGTGATGGCATGCTGCCTGAGTTGGCAGATGGACAGTCTACACTGTCTGGTGGCCACCAAGGCTATGTGCAAGCTATGTCACACCTGAGTTTCACAATCTCAGGTATCTACACAGTCCTGAGAGGAGGCTGAAGCTGAAGAAGGCTGGACATCAAGCATCATCCACCCTCCCACAGCCTAATTCTGGGGTTAGTCTAAAGGTTCCGCCAGGAGCTCTGGCCTGTGAGTGGGCCTTCCTAGCCATTCCTGGGTCATATCACCTGCCACTTTGCCCTGTCCTAGCTTTGTGCCCTGCTCCCCAGTTGATGAAATACTGCTCCCCTGCTACAGCCCAAGGTTAGGAAAGGTGTTTGTCAGCCACCTGAGCTAGAGCAGTGCCAGCTGTTCAGTCCATGGGAGCAGGCCTAACAGTTAGGGTTATGGGGCTTGCCCAGGGCTGGGCTTCACAGCTGCGGATATGAGCTTCACAGCGCAGCGTTCTGATATCCACTAGGCCTCAGCACTCAGCACCCTTTCCTTTCCCCAAGCAGGAAGTGCCTTTCTCCTCACTGGAGACTTGAGGAGGGATGACACAGGTAACTCCTTTCTGTCTTCTTCAGTTTGCCTTGTCTTTTGTTATGTTATGTATACTAAAAGCAAGTGTACAGGCTCTTAGCCTATTTCTCAGCCCCTTGTGAAGGTAGTTCAGAGTGTGAGTGGTTGCTGGAGTTGGTGTGCTTGGGGAGATGGTCACTGGGGATCTTACACAGCCTCCACTGAAAGCAGAAATCTGAAGCACCCTTCCCTGCTCCCATGCTAGGGCTTTGTTAGGACATCATTCCAGCAAATCAGACACGACCCATGAGTTAGGAAGAGGAAGCAAAGCTGAGCCCAGCTTTTGTCCACTGTAATATTTTCCTGTAGCACAATGCAGGGCTCAGCTTCTACCTACGGCTATCCAAAGAGTCATCCAGGTGGAAACAGTTGTGGCTGTGGAGTCAGCACTGTGGTATTCACTGGGCCTGAGTACCCAGCCTTGAAGGAGCCCTTCCTCCTCCAAAATAAACAAATGACAGTATATTCTATGACTGTTAGGATAAAGAGGAATACATTATCATTATCTAGCAAAAAAAAAATGTATTCAATCTAGAAGTTCATGTGTTCTGTTTTTGAATATAGTCTTGCTATATTGTGCAGGGTGGCCTTGACTCACTGTGTAGCTAACCCAGGCTAGCCTTGAACTCTCAGCAATCCTCCTACCTCAGCCTCTCAGGTGCCAGGGTTACAGGTGCATGCTACCATGCCTTGCTGTCATGTTTTCTTCTGATGTTAAAAAAATTAATGTATTTTTATGGGCTGAGGAGACAGCTCAGCAGCATAAGTGCCTGCCCGGCCAGCACAAGATCCCTGGCACAAAAAACTGTATTGTGTTGCACCTTCTACTTATAATGTTAAGTCAGCTCCATGAACGGCAGCTAAATGGTTTGCCCTTGAAGTCCCTGGCTTTGGTGGCAGCTCACTGGGCACTTGTCATCCTTGCTGGGGAGGGAGCAGCCTTGGGGAGGCCCATCTGCTATGCTGTTCTTGGAATCCTGTCTGGCAACTCAGCTTTTCCTGTGGTTTCCATAAGGGTGTGATTCCCTCAGTTAAACCCAGAATACTAAAATAATTAGAATGATTTCTATTTCCTGCAGTTAAATCTAATTGTTACAAAGGTATATGCCATTATCCCCATAAATTCTTCAAATCTGTTCCTTACTTTTAAATTTTTTATTCAGTAAGCCTTGCCTTGTCCCTGTTCTTTTTCTCTCACTCTTTTCCCATTTTTGTCCTTTACTGGGGGCCTGCCCATTAGTTCAGTTGTTTAAGTACCTGCTTAGACAAAGCAGTCAGGCTCAGGATGCTGTGGTTCGATCCCCAGATCCCCAGATCCTCCAGCCAAATTGGACCTGCCCGGAAGGCATCCTGGGGCTGCCACAAAAAAAAAAAAAAAAAAAAAAAAATCCTTCTGCCATTTTTGTCCTTTACTATCTCCCTATGGATAAAAATTTCTGGGCTGGGGAGATAGCTTGGGGGTGTAAGCGCCTGCCAAACAAGCAGTAGGACCCAAATTCAATCCCTGGTATCCCATGCCGTGCCAGCCCCGGGGGCGAACTGGGAGTGGAGGTGTATGCCTGTAATTCCAGCATTGGGGAGCCTGAGATAGGAGCCGCATAGCAAGATGCTGTACCAAATAAATAAAAAAAATATATTTTTTAAAATCCCTAGAATGGTCAGGGCTCTCCAGGGAAACAGATCAGCAGGAGGAGGAAGAGAGTGTGGAGGGAGAGGTGTATTCTGGGAACTGGCTCATCCTGGAGGTGGGAAGTGAGCAGGTAGGCTGGGGATGTATGGAGGTTGGTGCTGCGCTTCAAGTGCCAGGTCTACGTGCTGGTCTAATCCCTCATCGTCATCAGCAGCGGAGCAGTCTTCCTTTGTTAAGGCTTCCAGTGCACCGCATGAAGCCCACCTACACTACGGAGGAGATTTACTGTACTTCAGGTCAGCCCATCTAAATGTTAATCGCATCTTAAAAATACCGCCATGGAAACACGTAGAATGCTTGCCCGCAGTCTGGACACTGTGATCCAGCCAAGCTTACAGGTAAAACTGACCACCACGGTCTCTGTTCATAGTCATTGTTTTTCTTCCCACTCCTGGCCCGCAACGCGCCGTCTTGTGAGATCACTGCTCTGACTGTTTTCCGAGGCCTCAGCCTCTCCTCCAGGAGGGGCCACCTGGGGTGGCCAGCTTTCTGTGCCCTCACCTGTCCTTTCTCACCCTCCTGGGGTCCCAGTTGCTGTTTAACTGTGCTGTCTTTGCGTGGTGACTAGCGGGACCTTCTCCGCTTCCTGAGAGTCCTGCAGCAGCTGACTCGGGTCCCTTCACCTTTGTCACGCCCACCGCCATCATCTTTATCAACTATAACATGCATACCAATCTTACGGATTCTGTGGTCCCAGGGACATTCCCTAGACTAAAGGTTTCCGTGCCTGAGCCACCTCAGCGTGGGGATTGCTCTCTACCTGCTGACACCTCTGCCCCTCCAACCAGTGAGCCCGCTGCCAGCTTCCCTCACACCGCTCCCTCTTTTATCTTCCTTGGCTAACTTTACTTGCCAGCCCTGCTTCCTGCCTTGCTTAGTAGAGTCAAGACTCCCCACGTGGTCCACATCCTACACTTCACTTTCAAAAGGACTCATGAAAACAAAGTAGTAAGAAGATGGCAACATGATAGGCGAGATCCGCTCTTTTTTTTTTTTTTTTTTTTTTTTTTTTCACTTATTTTCTTTTTATAGCTAGGGCTGCTAGGCAAGTGCTCTGAGCTTTCTGAATCTTCTTCATTCGTTTTCTTCTCTCATGTTTCTAAGTTACAATTTTGAAGGAAACTGCAGAAATCTGAAGATAAGTCTCACTTCCTACTCAGTGTTAATCTAACTGCAGCCACAAGTCAGGCCCCTACACCCCTATTTCCCTTCTCAGTCTCTCAGGGGCTCTGTGTCACACCAACATTCTAACCTCATGAGACTCCACTTTTTTTTGCACAGCAGTGCCACCTATGTAGCCTTAAAAATTTATGTACAAGGCTGCACTTCACACTTACCAAGGACTGCTGAGAATCACCCTTCCTGTTTCTGGATAAGTGCCCCAGGAAGTATATACTGAAAAAAGGACCCAGGGACCCCAGAAAACACAGCGAGGCTGGCAGAGGTGAGAGGGAAAAGGAGAAAGCCAAGGCATGGTGTATTGTGGGCAACTGGGCTGCCTCAGTCTCCCTGGGGATCTCTGGGACGCAGTGGGGATCATGCTTCAGAGTTATTTCAAGAGGCAAAAGCCTGTGGTCCCCACGGTCTCCCATCTGGCATAGTTGGGGCCCTTCTATTCTGTCTTCAGTGTGGGCCAATGCAAATCCTACAGCTGGAGAAAAGCCATAGCATAGTCATGGGGCTTGTAAGAAATAGCCAGTATGTGTAGAATGCTGAGTGTCATGAGGACATAGAGGAACACCAATGGCAGCCTGTGTTTCCTATGCATCTAGCTGTATTATAACATGTACTACTCTTATTTCTAGCTACCTGCACTCTCATTCAGTGTGCAAAGTACTCTTGAAGACATTATTTTCATTTAATGTTTTCCATCACAGAAATTGATATTACTTCAGTTTTATATCAGAAGAAACTGAGATTTTTTTTTTTTTTTTTTTTTTTTGGTACTGGGGATTGAACTCAGGACTTTGTGCTTGGCAGGCAAGCACTTATTCTCCTGAGCTATCTCTCCAGCCCTGAAACTGAGGAATTTGACAAGAGAGTTCATGAAAATTACCCAGTTAGTAAATTTTGGAGCTATGACTTTAAGACTAAAAAAATATATATATATTTTTTGCTAGATATATATAGCTCAGTGGTGAGACTCCTGGATTCAATCCCCAGAATTGGGGGAAAAAAATCATTGAAATTTTTAGTATAACAGAAATTCAAGGGCAAAATCTTGTGAACTGTGGGACAACCATTGTTATTAGCAATGTTTTGAAGAGATGGGCCAGAGTAGAAGAGTTTTAATTTAGAGAAATAAACTCCTGTAAAATTAATTTCCACCTTTAAGGGGTAGGGAAATAGCTCAGCAGCATAAGCTCCTGCCTGGAAATCACAAGGTCCTGAGTTCAATCCCTGGTTACCAATAAATAAATAAATAAACAAACTAAGGTTATATTTCATGTGCCTGTATTCCCAGCACTTGGGAGGCTAGAAACAGGAGAATCACTATGAGTCCAATCTATGTGGTGAGACCCTGTAATCTTGTACTAAATACATAAAAATAAATATAAAATTAATTTCCACCTCTGTTCCTAAACTCAGTTTTTCTTAAACACTCTTTCTAAAACTTACTAGGCCAGAATAGTAATATTTTCATCCAAAGGCCCTATGCAATTATTTAGAACATAACTCAGGGAAAATGCAATTTTCATTTATGGGTAATGCCTGGAATGTGTAGCAATAAGTACTTGGTTTATTCAGTAATTATATATCAATCACCTACTACATACCAGGCACTGGGATAGATGTTAAAAATACAACAATGAGCCATAAATATTCACTGATACAAGACATGAGTCAGTTTTTTAATGTGACAAATATATGCCACATTTTCAAACTGGCTTTAATTATATGGAAACATTGACTAATTATGACCAATTAAGATGAGCCTATTATTGTTTTTTTCTCAGCCTGGATCTGCCTAGACTTATTTTTGACATTTAATAATAGTACACAATAGTGATGTGAAAACAACACATTCAACAGAGAATCATTGTGAGGATTTAATAAAATAAACTGCCAAGTTCCAGGCATTTACTGTAATCTGTCACACATCTCTGTAAGTTCCATAAAAATAGACTGAAGTTTTACTCATGTATATTCAGTTTTCAGAATAATTCTTAGCACACAGTGGGTCTTTGGCTAAACCAGCGGGCTGAGCTGCATGTAGGGGCGCATTCCTATAATTCTAGCATTATGGGACCCTGAGACAGAAGGATCACAAATTTGGGCAACAAACTTAGTGAGACCCTGTCTCAACAACAACAAGAAAGTTGGGGAGGCAGGGGAAGTAACTCATGTGAAGGTCCTAAGTTTAAAATTCAGAATTCAGTATCCTCTCCATAAAACACACACACACACACACACACACACACACACACACACACACACAAAAAAAACAAAATATGGTGGGCTGAATGAGTAAAGAGATTATTACTCAATTTCTCAGATGAAATAACACTAAAAAAAGATCAATAAACTGCCCAAGTTCTCTCCATTTGTATTGTGACTTCTAATCTTAGAGTGATCTTTTTTTTTTTTTTTTTTTAATCTTAGAGTGATTTTAACATTTTGGGATCTTGGTTTTCTCCAAGATGGGACTAGCCATTTCCTGCTTTGTGGATATAAAATAGAAACGTCATAGATAAGTAGCTCATGGACAGTGTTAAGGTGGTATTGACAGTCACTGAGACAAGAGGAGGCCTAAAAGGATGCCAGTAGATATCTATTATATCGGCAGTTCTGCTTGCTGAGAAGACTGCAGGAAAGTCAAACCGTGGCATAATTTGTTAAATTGTGAAAGTTCCTCCTGGTTACATAGAATTTGTAGCTCTTTCTTGGTTTTCCCATTCTTATTAATAGGTAAATCTTTTGGAATAAAGGGGAGCTTATGTATGTAGTTATAATATGATGAAAGAATTGTGCATGCATATATCTGGTAATATCAGTAACTGGTTGGAAGATAACATTATTCATTACAGCAAGTTGTGAAATTCATGTTACTTTGTTTTTTTTTTTGTTTGTTTGTTTTTGGCAGAACTGGGGATTGAACTCATGCTCTTGTGCTTGTCAGGGAAGCACTTATTCCACTGAGCCATCTCCCCAGCCCTCACATTACTTTGTTAAGTGAAATTCTGTATCACTTGTAATTTTTTGATTTTAACACTATTTTGTACTCTTTTTAAAAAATAAGAAAAAATTTCAAAAAAAGAAAATGGGAAGTTGGAAAAAGATATAGTAACTAATGATTACTATGTTAATACTTCTGTTATTTTACAAAACCATCTATATTTTCTGAACACACCTAAGCATTCCCTCCTTTCTGATAGCTCTACCTTCCTGGCAATGTGAGTTAGATAACGTTTTACTTTCAGAAGAAGATAGGGTTCTGGGAGATGGCTCAGTGCAATAAACATTTCCCTGGCAAGCACAAGAGCCTGAGTTCAATCCCTGGTTCTGCCAAAAAAAGAAAAAAGACAATCTGTGAGGTTTCCCCAAAGGGGCTTTCTCTGGGGGGAGATTCCAAACTCTGGGAATCCATGGACCTCCCAAGAAGTTTCTGGCAGCACCTGGCCCAATAAAACTACATACCCAATGTCCTGAAGAAAGAGGAGGAAATCGAGAACAGACAGTTCCCTGGAGGCCAAGAAAGGTCTCTGTATTGAATTGATTAAAAGTGGACTAAACAGTGCAGAGACTTTTGTCATGCGGACACTACTAATGTTAGCTGGGAATGAAAGCCAGCACTTAGAAAGAGGGAGGAAGGAAGTACTCTCTCCCTGCCACCAGGTCTTCTTTCCAGAAATTTATCTAGATAAACTGAAGTGTCTCCAGTCACTGTCTCGTGACTTAGATTCCTAGTGACTTTAGGCTAAGGTGTCTAAGGTGTGGGCTGGTTACACAGAGAATCTAACGTAACTATTAGGGACCTTTGGCACCACCTGCAGCATCTTCTAGTGCTTGCTTAGAGTCCTGAGGTCTGGGGAGACCCATGTGAAGCCAGAATAGCAGCCCCCTTTTCCAGACTAGTCCCTCTGTGCCTGCTACTTTGAGTGCGAGGCATATCTTACCCTGTCTCTAATCTTGATCCAGCAGTCTGCATCACTTACTCTCTCTAGCACCTAGACAGCGGGCAACAGAATTAGCACCTGCTCTGTAAGCTCCAGCACACAGCAACCTGGCCTGTACTAACTTCAACAGACAGGAACCTATGAGACTGTTGAAATCAGACAAAGAGGAGGGGAGAGAAAGAAAGGGAGAGGAAGAGAAGAGGGTGAGGGAGGAGAGAGGAAGGGAAGGGGAGGGGCGATGGAGGGGTGAGGCAGAAATACATAGAAATTAAAGATGGATTCTGTGATGCTGAGTGCCCAGGGAAGGCCTTTCGATTAAAGGTCCATGTAACCTATATATTTTTGATGCATGATTTTCCAATGTAATACAATAATTATAATGAAGCCAAGTTTTGGTAGATATTTCTCATTTCTTCTAATCTTTGTGTCTTTGGATCCCCTACCAATCCATTTCTTTACTATCCAGATCAAAGGTCACATTCCCAGTGAATCCATTCCTGGCATAGCTCATTAATCCTTCAAGTGAGTTATAGATGCCTTTCAATAACCAAACTTTATTATACTCTATGTAAAATATTTTAAAATTAAGTCATTTCATTGATAAAATGCAGATAAACAACAATGAATCAGCTATAAAGTAACTATCCAGAGATAATCAATTATCATGATCATGTGTTTTTTTAAAAGTCTTTCTGGTTTTGTTGTTCTCATATTGTCAACAAAGAGATGTCAGCATCTCTCTCTCTCTCTTTTAAAATGTATTTGGTACAGGGTCTTACTATGTCACTCAGACTCGTACTGATCCTGTTTTCAACCCCCCCACCCAGCACTGGGATTACAGGTGTCACCACCATGCTTGGCTGGTTCAGTGCACCTGGGGACAGGGCCAGCACAGCCTGTGGTGCTAGGGATTGAACTTAAGTGCTTAGGTCACTGAGCTATCTGGCCAGCTCCAGAAGCATCTCTGTTATGTGTATGTGTCTTTGTCTCACACCCTTCACTATTTTTTTTTTTTTTTTTTTTTTTTTTTGGTAGTGGGGATCAAACTCAGGACCTTATGCTTGCCAGGCATGGAGCTATCGTACTGGTCCTTTACTTCTATCCCTTGTGGAAGGGCGCACACTAGTCCATAGTGTTTTTAATAGCACTGCTAGTTATATCACATTTTACTTCAATTAACGATAAACAGCTGCCATTTACATAGAGCTTGCTGTCACCCTGAATGCTTACATGTATTGATCCACTTAATCTTTGCAATCCTAAGTGGTTGGTTTAATTATTATCTTCAGACTTCACAGATAAGGACAGTGAGGCATAAAGGCTTTAAAAAACTTGTCCATGATTATCCAGCTAGTAACTCCAGGCTGGAATTTGAACCTGAATCAGGCTGACTCTAGACTGATCCGCTGTGCTCTCAGCAGTCTGCAATACAGCACCTCGCAATTAGCAACTCCTGCAGGGATGTGACCCTTTCCATTCTGCCAAATTGCAAACAACAATGCAAAATTTTTCTCTGAGGTCAACCAGTTGCTGAGTAGGGCAGCCAGGTCTGCCTGATCCCCAAACCTATGCCCCTCCTCCTCGAGTGCCACAGTCAGCATCACCCCCCGCACTGCCCTTGCCAACTAGCTGAGTAATCTGTCTTACTCTTCCTTCCTCAGTCCTTGAAGCCAGGAAATGTTACAGCTTTATTCATCTTTATAACCCCATCCTGTGGCATAGTTCCTGGACTGTGGTTACCATGAAAAATAAATGTGGAAAGAATAAAAGGGTTTGTTTTGATTGGTAGCAAGCAAAGAAAATATTTTGTACGAAGTGATGACTTAACACCTGTGTAAATAGAATTTGCTAAGTCTGAGCTGGGTTTTTCTTTGTGGACTTAGTTCTCCAACACAACACAAAATAAGAAGGTAAATTTGTCCATGTTGGAAATCTCTATGCTGCCTGAGGTAGGTGGCCAGGGCACCAGTGGAGGCAAGGTGTAGTTGTGCTGGTGGGGTCCTGGTGTTCTCTTAAGGGCGGTGTGAATTCGGGCGGGAACATTTGCTCTCCCTCATCGCTGCCCTGCTCCTTGGTGTTGGAGCTGACTTTATTTCAATGTCCTTTCTCACATTTATCTCACCTGGTGGCTGGCACTGTGACAACAGACAAATCACATCTGTTGTGTCAGAGCAACACCACGACTCTACAAGTCCAGTTTCTCAGAGCTGGTGTCAGAAGAGGACACATGTAGGCTTCACAGCCAGTTTTCTGTAACACATGGTTGTGTTTGAAGACATGTATAGTTGAATGGGCTGTCTTGGTGTAGGGTTTCCTTTTATGGTCTCCCGCAGCAGCCATTCGGAGCTCCTCCTATTGGGTAACACTCCTACTCATCTTAACTCCTCTCCTTCACTTCTGACTGTAAAACCTGTGGAAACAGGCCAACTCTGAATCAGCCTCTGAGGACAGCATTCATTCTGGTGGGTAAAGCTGGTGCAAAGGTGAGTTTGTTCTAACAGAGGAAATATAGAGCCGGGAAAGAGACCAAAGCACAAAGTAACCAACACTCATTTGGCCCCTGTAGTCCCATAGGAGACCTAAGAAGTGTGTGGGAAGTATCTAGATCAGTCAATTTGTTGGGGTGGCTCTGAAAACATAGTTGGGATACTCTCCAGGCTTCATAGGCAGAAACTGCCAAGAGGTCTGCTTGATCCTCATTCCTAATTACAGACTAGAAGGGAGCTTTTCAACCTTACAAAATTCCTCCAGAGAATGAGTAGAAGCTATTGTAGGTCTTTCAAACACAGCGGGAGAACAATGACTAATTGATTGAGCACATTAATGGGTGCAGACACTGTGCTGGCACTGACTGAAACCCCACACCTGTTGACAACTGAAATCACTACTGCCATCCTGGCTTTTCCAACAAGGAAACTAACACACAGAAAGGTTGATGGGCAGAAAGGAAGCCTGGTAAGGCATCCTCCCATTTGAGATAATTGCATTTGACACTGAAACACTGATTTCATGGAGTATTTTCCTGAAGATATTCAAAGTCAGTCTTAGAGATAATTACTACTGTGCTGTACTTTTTTTATTCTTCAAATGTTTATTGAACAGTGTTTGCTAATAACTGGACAAACCTATAGGGATTTAATTACCAATAAGTACTTTTTATTGAGTCACGTTCTTTATTGTGCTTAATATCACGGTCACAGTTCTGCGAGGCACTACTTCTTGTTTCTCACACTGCTGAAATGAAGGAAGCCAGGATTTGAGCTCAGTTTGATCTGCCCCTAAAGCCAATGCATTAAAGGCAGGATAAAATTACAGAAATTGGAGGTGATCGATATGTATACAATTATTATGGAAAAAGAAGATATAGACAAGGAATGTTGGAGTTACATTATTTAAACATTTCCTTCAGAATGCCCTTAACAAAGAGGCTAATGGGGGCCAGGGAGATGGCTCAGTGGAATAAGCGCTTGCCCAGCAAGTGCAAGGGCCTGCGAGTTCAATCCCCAGTTCCGCAAAATGAAAAAAAAAAATAAAATAAAAAAAAAAAAAGAGCCTGGTGACTCTTTTTCAGTATCTTCACTTGCTAATTTTGCAGTTTTTTACTTACCCATTGCTCTAGAATGAAGAATACAAATTGCGGTTCATTAATCCTGGTGGGGCCATGGTTCTCTCTTTTGCTGTCTTGAAATGTGAACCTGCATGGTTAAGGAGCTGACTTGGATGTGCTCACTTAGGCAGCTAACCAATAGCAGAGTTAGGACACACTTCCTGGGAATCCTTAGACCAGGGGACTGAATTAAGCCATCTGCATGTTCTGGTGAGAGGAGCATACAGCAGCTGTAAGATGTCTGGCCCATGACAAATGTCCTGCGGCAGACACTCCCTAATAATCCATTTTGAGGCCAGTTAATCTGCAGTAAAGACTGCCATTTGGATACAATGCCATGGGGTACATCTTGAAGTTGACCTGCCACCTTGTGGAAACTGGAGGGAATAGACGACGGCCTTCGAAAGAGGCACGGCAGCAGTGCTACCACACCACTTGTATTGAGTCAGGTTCTGTATGTGCTTACCATCATGGCCACACTTCTGCGAGGCACTACTTGTTGTTTCTCACACTGCTGTAATGGAGGAAGCCAGGATCCAAGCTCAATTTGATCTGCCCCTAAAGCCAATGCATTAAAGGTAGAACAAAATTACAGAAATTGGAGGGGAGCAGTATGTACACAATTATTATGGAAAGAGAAGATATAGACAAGGAAAGCTGGCCCTGACCTGCCCTGGTCATACTCTTAGCCAGTCTCACTGAGCAGCCCTGGGCTGGTCTCCAACTCCTGGACCAAGTGAGCCTCCTGCCTTGCCCTCTTCAGTGATGATAATACCTATCCTGTTAGGTTACTTCATAACTAAAACTAAAGTTTTATAGTTAAAATTTCCTAACGAAATTAAGTGGCTGGCACTCCAAGTACACTCCCCTGTGCCCAGCTTAGGCTGGGCCTCAGCATGTGCTCCATGCTCTGCAGAGCGTCTTCCAAGTGTTTCCACCTCTAGTTATAAAATCATCTTACAAAGAAGATGCAGTTATTGTTCTCCTTCTCAAGGTGAGGAATATGTGTCCTTGAAAAGTAATTTTCTGAAGTCACAGACTTGGGAACCCTGGGGATGCTGCAAATTCCATCTGCACTGCCCCAGTACCATATACCTTTCCCTCAGGCATTTAAATTCCCGAGAAAGTACTGTGGTTCTTTGATAGGATCTTAGCAACAGCCATCGGAAAATAGCCGAGAAATACGGTGGCTGCCTCCAGCAGGTCCAGGACATCAAGAGATGAGGCCAACTGGGTGGAGGGCTCTCCCTGGCTTTCAGCATCACCTCTGTTGCTGCTCTTGCACACCCACGCTCACCATACCCAGCTGGTGTAAAGGCCAGCTGACCCGCATCCTGCACCTCGGCATCCCCACCAGATAACCTTGGGCTGCTTCCTCACCATTTGGAGCCTTACTTCCTCATTTATAAAACGGGGCAGCATTGACTCATATAACCAAATTCTGCTTTTGAAAACAATGTTTAAGACAAAGAAATAATGTGTTTCTGAAATGAAATCTTATGTTCTCAGCACAGTATAGAGAGCCCTTTCTGGCCTCATCTCGGTCTGGGAAATTTATGTTTGTAATCCCATGGATAAATTATTGGAATCCGTCAAATTAATTGCAATGTACCACACCCAGTGCAACTCACAGCAAGAATAAAGATATTAAGGCAGATTTATAGTTATGGAGAGCCAAAAGGTCCTAAGTCCAGCCATGGTGATGCTAACTGGAACAAAGGCCTTGACCCAGTGCTCAAACAAGGTTTTATTCACTCATGGAGGAGGAGTGGCTTGAGGATAAATGACTGAGAATGGCAGGAAGTAAGTGAACACTGTGAGCTGGGTTAGGTAGGAGGCTTGTATTTATCTCTACAATATGCAGAAAGTAAGATACCCAGAGAGTAATTTGCATTATGTAACTGAGATAATATCTAATGTCTTGGGGTCTGGTGCGTTAGCTCTGATGTATAATCTTTCAAGCCCCAGAAAGTCATAGCCTATAACTCAAGGTTTGATCCCAGTCAACACTGTGGAGCATAGGCTCTTTGTCCGGTCTCAACCTGGCTCATATTAAAGGACAGCAGGTGGGGTTTACTGGAGAAAAGTGTACCATCTTCAAAGACTACCACAAGCACCTCGACTAGACCAATATGCAGTGCTTAAAGCCTGTTGAAGCAATAAAGCAAACTTCTAGCCAGCTCTGTACCTATCAACAGATGGAAAGGGGGTCAGGCACAGCCAAAATGGAGACAACTGCTCTTCTTCCAAAGACAGTTGCCCAGGTGGTTCTTCACACACAGTACTCAGAACACAGTATGTCTTCATTTCACCTTTATACAATTTTTAAAATGTTTTTCATTTATTTGGTACAGGGTCTCACTACGCTGCTTAGACTCCTATTCTCCTGACTCAGACTCCCCAGTACTGGGATTACAGATGCACACCACCACGCCTGGTTTCAGCGGCCAGCACAGCGGCGCAGCATGTGGTACTTGCACTTTCCAGGAAGGTGTTTAGACCGCCGAGTTAACTCCCCAACCCCTCATTTCACATTTAAGATGAATGTGGATTGGTTTAATTCCAATACTTTAATTCTATGTCACACTTTAATAGCATCTGATGCTTTCTGAGGAAGCCCTAGCCATCATTTCCTGTGCATTTTACAATAATCTTGCACAACTGGCAGGGAAGTTTTATTTCCTCATGTTACAGATCATTTCCATTCATACTTCTCGTGCACCTCCTATGAACAGGACCTGGGCCAGGAACTCAAGAGATACACAGTGCACTAACAGCCAGAACAGCTCAGTGGCTGTCCCTTTCCCTGACCAGGCAGCATGGATATGGCCTCTCCTTAGTTTGCTGTGTCATTTCTTCATTGAGTGGAGCTACAGGATGCTCCCTACCTCTCTAGGGGGATCATGACTTGAGAGAAATATATGCAATAAGGAGCCAGATTTTAATCTCATTGGCAAAAGGAAATGATCCCTAGTTCCCCCTGTCGTACTTCACATTACTGACCCCGGGTGTGGTATGCGGCAGGTGAGCTGACACCTGCTTAAGAATGACTGTGATGCTGTCGTCTCACTCTAATGCTGCTTGGTTGCAATAATGGCATCTCACTGTACTTCAACTCTTACTACTTCCAGGCATACGGCCAAGCTCTCCACGGACATCATCTTACTTGATTGTACAGAACCTGATGAAGCTAGGGACTTTGGTGGTCATCATTTTAGAGAGGAAAGCTTAGGCTTCACGTGGTTTAGTGGCTCCAAACATCACTGAGTTAATCAGCAGTAAGGCAGGGAGTTAAACCAGGCTTGTTGGACTCCACCTCCGTGCTCTATGCCCTCACATACTGTGGAAATCACAGAACAAGACATAACTTCTTCATCCTGCACAGAGAGCTGAGAAAAGCTGACCAATAAACTGCATTGACTAAAAGCCCTAGACTTAGGTTATGCTTCAGATCTAAACTTCCCCCCAGATTCTCATGCACGGGGGCACAGTGTTCATCAGGAGATTCATCCACTGAAGAGGACAGTGGCTATACGGGCTGATAGGAGCAGGGGCCTACTGTGGACAGCTGGGGCTCTGGGGGCTGCACCCATCAGGGCGCTTCACCTCTCCTGGTCTGCCCTTCCTTCCCTGCTTCCTGACCACCCTGACTCGGGCAGCCTTCCCCTACCAGCCCTTGCGCCAGGCCATCTCTGCCTTGGAGTCAGCTAAACGTGGCCTGTGCCAAAATAACCCTCTATCTTTAAGTTGTGGTTTTTGGGAATTGTGTTTCAGTGATGAGAAAAACAACAAAGACAACTTATGTATCACTTCTGCAGTTTTTATTCTAGGTGAGACTACCCCAAGCGGATTTTTAAAATAATCTCATATACCTCATGACAGTTAAGGTATCTCTCATTATGTCTCATTCAATGATAATTTGAAGGAATTCTTTTAGAGGCATAATTTTGTAGATTTGGGGGAAGGAATACTTTGATTTGCCCTAAATACTTATTTTTGGGAAAGTCGTATTTAGCATGAAACACACATTCTGACAGGAAATGGTTAGATTAATGGCACTGCCCCTCCTATAGCTTGAGGACAAACAGAAAAAGCAGGTTAGGGTCATGGTACATTAACATTTTAATGTTTTAAAAGACCTTGATTAACAGAGGAGTAGACAAAAATATTCTAAAAGCAGCAACAGCTTTTACAAGTATCATTAGTTTTTGGCCCTAGAAATCACACAATTTTAGTAGACTCTAAAAACAAATAGATCAATCATATGGAACAAAAGCAACCATTTTTGCCACTTTTCTTTTTTATATTTAATGATGTAGACTGTTATTCCTGAACCAGAAATATTGCAAATTCTTTTTTTTTTCATTATTAGTACGGGGTCGTATTTAGTACAGGGTTGATAGGGTCTTACTACACAGATCAGACTCGTAGTGATCTTCCTGTTTTTAGCTCCCAAGTGCTGGAATTACAGGCCCATGCCACCACACCCAGTTTTGGTCACCTTCTCAGTGTGCCCCGGGGGCAGCGCCAGCATGGCAGGCCGAGGATTGAACCCCGGTCCCTGTGCCTGCCTTAAGTCTGCTGAGCTATCTGGCCGGCCACAAACACTTAATACCATTTAAAATTTCATTTATAAGGTACGTCATGAATGAGTTGCTATAAATAATTACTTTTGTTTTTGTTGTTCTATGGAACAAAGACAATTACTGTGAAGCAAAGAAGCTGCTGTCTTACTCTTGGGTGTACTTTAAATACCACAGGGAAGAAAGAAGCAGAGCTGTTGGAGAAGACATTGGTGAGAGCAGGTGAGCTTGGGTGCTGAGCCTGACTCAGTCATCTCCTCCGCAGATCTTTAGGAGTGCGATTTCGTAGTCTCCAGAAGTATCGGACTGCAGTGAACAGGACCAACAGAGAAGAACAAAAGAAGGAAAAGCAATAATGAGCAACATCCCCAAGGTGTATAGTTTCAATTCTCCCTCATGCACTGCAACTAAATTTCAATTTAGATGTAAAAAATTAGGCTGTCAAAATTATGTAAGACTAGTTTCTAACAATTTTTAGAGTAATTGTACTTTTGATAGCAAAACTTCTATTTACTTAGTTATAAGGTTATAGTTCAGTGCCAGAGAACATACTTAGTATGTGGTTGAATTTCTAGTACAAAAAGAGATTTTTTTACATTATCTCCTTTAACCCTCACCAAAGCCTGATGCAATAGGACTGGAACACAAAATACCTCTATGGACAGGTTCTAGACCCAGACAGCCTGCCCCTTAGCTCCAGGCTGTGTGGTGGTCCCATGTGCACTGGGTGTCTATTGGTTCCTTTTCCCTGGGCTAGCCAAAAAGAGACCTTGGTTCAGAAAAGATACCATGTGTGTGTAACTATTAAGGGACAGAGATACTGTATTTGCTATGACAAAGATTTCATTGGAGTAAAACTTGGCTTTTATCCCGGATTACCTAAAATCCTCACATATTTATTTTACTCAGTATGACTTCCTGTCCCTTAAGTTTCATTTTGGGGAAGTTGTTATTGGGGTAAATGCTAGGAGGTCATTTAGTGAAAAGATTAAGCACTGCCTGCATACTAAGATACAACAGGCCTTAGTAGATATATTTCAGGTATCTATCTATCTATGTTCCCTTTATTGATTTTCATGAGTCTTATTCTTTCAAACCTCTGCCAGTCAAGTGCCCTCACTCTAGTAAATGAGTTGCTTTCCTCGTGCATGCCAGAAAATCTACAACCTAAAATCCTGGGTTTTATGCCTGATGACTCTCTTTGCTCCCCTCACAAGGCACCCCACCAAGTCCCTTGAGTTTTGACTCCTAAGCATCTCTTAAGCCCTTGATCCTTCGTCTCCTGCTTGATCACCAACTGAAGGACATCGTCCCTTCGCTGTGTTGAGGCGATTGCCTCGTAACTCACTCCGCCTCTTCTGGTTCATGCACAATCCGTTTTCTACAGTCACAGGGATCTTCTCAGTGATCAGGACACTACCTTGCTCAAATACTTCAGTGGCATCCCAGGGTGGCAATGCATACCTATAATTCCAGCTACTCAGTAAGGTGACAAAGGAGGACCTGAGTTCAAGGCCAGCCAGGGCAACTTAAGGCCCATCTCAGAATAAAATTCAGAAAGAGCTGGGGCTGTAGCTCAGTGCTGAAGTACTTGCTAGCACGTGAGGCCCTGGATCAACCCCATCACTGCAAAAGTACTTCCCTCCCCCTAAAACAAAACCACCTCTTCCCCAGCCTCCTATACTCTAAAACTAAAGACAAAAATCCTTAAACACTGCCCAAAGGTCCTGCATGACCTGTTCCCTTTTTTTTTTTTTTTATTACGTTCCCTCTAACACTTACTTTTCCCATTTGTAGTTCCTTTTGCTAGAATGTTCTACTGGCTTTCTACCTCCTGATCACTGGCTTGTTAATACTGCCTCATTGTCTAAGCCAGAATCATGATTTCCTCATAGATGCCTTTCCTGTCCATCAGAAGGTCAGATGTGCTTTTATTAAGCACAATGTCTCCTCCCTTCACACTTATCAAACTGTCCTCTGCTTGTTATTTGGATTTTAATTCTCAGTATTTCCCTAAGTAGACCCTGTGATCAGACAAGTGCATGACTGCCTACTTTGCTCCCTCCTCCCACCATCTGTGCTTCCAGAGCACAGATCTGTGGCGTCTCTGGCATCCTGCTGACTAGCGCAGCTCCCAGCCCACAGGAAGCATTCGCTCATGTTGCTGACCTGACTGGAAAGGTAGGCTAAAGACTCACTACTCTAAGAAACAGTCCTTCTCTAACCCTCAACTTCTTTCCTCTTAATTTTCATATTTCTGTCCTTCTACCCTACAAGGTAATATTTGATTTTATGTTGTTTTGATTATCATGTATTCTATTTTTTTGTTTTGTAAGGCTCCAGCTCAGGGCCCCATGCATGTTTAGCAAATGCTGTTCCACTGAGCTCTCTATCTCCAGCCCACATCAAATTTGTTTTTCATGTCTGGCCAAGCCTCCACATGAATCTGAGTTTACTACATTAGCCCTTACATCTTTCTGTAAAGAGCACTACTTATTAAATAGATAAATAATTTGCCGACAAAGGCAATTATCAAAATGTAGCTTCCTACACATTTTTCATTAATATTTTCTTATTATAAAAAGATATACATTTTTTAAAACTTCTATTCTCCTTGTCCCTTCACTGCCTGAGAGAGGTGTCAATAAGAAGAGAAATATCTAACCTGTAGGTGGAAGGGAAAGAAAGAATTAAGGTCCTGTTATTGTTTGAATTTCAGAAACTTAGCCATCTGAAAAGATCTTGTTCATCAGTAGGAAAAATATGACATTACCTAATAATGTACCTTAGGTGGTAAAAACAAAAAAAATTATGTTATTTCAAATCACAGTCTGACCAGTTCAGTGATGAATTTTTTTTTATTATCCAACTACAAATAGTTTAAATGTTTCCTACTACAGTAAGTCTCAATTACCCAGGACATTGGGAGCTGAGAGTCACTTAATTTAATTTTCTGGCCTACTGAGGGTGAACTCAAAGCCCTCCTTGTGTATCAACCTAGTTACTGACAATTGTTACAAAAGATATGAGTCTACTTCTCTGCCTTAGTAAGTATAATTTGGTCAACATTATTGAATCTTTCTTTGATGACTGAAATTATTGTAATATGTGAGCATCAATTCAAATAGAATCGAGTATAAACAGTTGATGAAGTCTGTGCTGAGCCCCAGGCAGCCGGTTGCTTTTCGGAACATGTTCTTGACTTCAAGTTACTTGGATGTACCTCCCTTTCTGCAAAAGTTTAGTGCAAAAACAAAGACTGGTTCAAATACAAAGAGGATTTTGGTTAAGTCTAGTTGACTGATTAACAGGAATTCCTTAAGTCATTCATTCAAAGCCATGTAGAGTGTGAGGCAGAAATGTTTCCAACACGGCAGCCACAGGCCTAGGCCAATGTGTGTGCGTGGCCTACGATGGCCATCCTAGGGAAGCTCACAGGATGAGTAGGACTGAAGACTCCAGCTGTTCACAGTGACGATGCAGAACTGCGGTCTAAGAAGCCCCAGGCCAGGCCTGGGCCTTTGTGCCTTTGGGGAGCCCCAGCATCCTTTGCACTTGAAGAGAGGTGAATGCTGGAGAGCTACCCAAGGCCCTGCTGTGGCTGCTGCACAGGGGACACTCCCGCCGGGCAGATGTGTGTCAGGACACCAACACACCGTTCCCTCCTCTGGCACCTGAACACCCCATGGGCTGCTGGCCACTGCACCCCTCTAGTCCAAGTTCCTCCTCCAAGTCCCCAATCCCGGAATGGATCTCAGGAAGCTCCAGGTTCCAACACCCATGTTCTCAAACACTCTGTAGGGTGGAGGGAAAGCAGAGCTAAGGAATCCTCATAGCCTCAGGGGCTCTGTGAAGCCACCCTGAACCCATGCTTTCACTTAGTCAGTGTGGCCGGGCCAGCTGGGGTGGTCAGACCAGCTCAATCTCGGCACCTATTTGTTTCAGGGACCCATAGACTCTCTGGACATATGCTGTCTGGGCGTTGAGGCAGCAAATCAATCAGGGAAGGCCGCTAGGCCAGTCTCCTTGCCAACTGCTATATTCCTCTTGGTACTATGACTTTTGAACCACGAGATTGAGGTCTGGAATCTTCTTGCATAATTTTGTTAGTTTTACTTCCTTATGAATTCTAATAATTTGTAACTTTTTGGGGGGTTATATGTATATAATTATATCAGTTGAGATCTGAGAACCATAATTGGTTTTATTCTTTAAAACAGAAGAGAAGGTCATGTTTTGGGAAAATTCTCATTCAAAAAGATAGAAACAAAATGCATCAATTTTTTTTTTAAATCAAGAAACTATGAAAAATGGATAAATTTAGTTGAATAAGTTTTAGAATTTCTGCCTGGAAAAAATACCTCCAGCCAAGGCAGAGGACAAATGAACTGAGAATAATATTTACAGTGAGATAAAAGGCCACCTTGTGTAACACCAGGTCTTAGACAAACACCCAAGAGAATAAGCAACATGCAAAGGACACAGAAAAATCACAGAAAAAGAAACACAAGTAGTGTTCAAAACAGCCTCCCTCATACCAAGAAAAACATACTTCAAATTACCCTGAGCTACACTTACTTAACTGTGATCACAAAAACACAAAAGGTTTGTGGATTGAAAAACAAACCTCAGGGGCCAGGGAGATGGCTCAGTGGAATAAGCACTTCCTTGGCAAGAGCAAGGGCCTGAGTTCAATCCCCAGTTCTACCAAAATGAAAAAAAAAAAAAAAAGAAAAGAAAAAGAAACCTCTCTTCCAAGGCTGTGGAGAAACAAGGACATGTACTTTTCTCATGCAAGTGGAAAAATGGGAGGCAAATTATAACATTTACCCAGATTAAAAATGTGTCATATGTACCTCAGCGATCACACAGCTGAGAATTTATCCCAGACACACCTACGAAGAAACTGTGTATGCATACCACAGCACTGTTCATAGTAGCAATAAACTGAAACCATCTGCTGAGGTCTTCCACAAAAATTTATAAACAGCAATGATAGCTATTAAAAATGAGAAAGCTTTTTACACACTGTAATGAACAAAACTGAAGCTGAAAAACCATGATAACACATACTTAAGAGGAAATTTATTATTGATATTATTATTATTATTACTTGCAATGCTGGGGATCAAACCCACAGCCTCTTGTGTGCTAACCAAATGCTCTACCACTGAACCGCTTTCTCCAACCACAAGCAAATTTTAAAACATATTTTTATTTCCTTACATTGTCATAAACATTGAAATAAAAGCACTGGGGGCTGGTGAGATAGCTCAGGGGACTAAAGCGCCTGCTTAGGTAGCTCAGGGACCATGGTTTGATCCCCAGCACCACATGCCACACCAGCGTGTGCTGAGCTGGCCACAAAAAAATTAAATAAATAAAAGCACTGCAAAATGAATAACAGACAACTTGCACATGCATTTCATAAAAGAAAAATTCAAAGCTAGTAAATTTAAAAGAAAAAAGGTTGAATATCTACTAAATGCCTGACATTTTAGAGTTAAAAAAGATGACTACCTTTAAGGGATGTTTTACTGTACCTGTGTAAATCTCAGAAAACAAATTTACATATTGACAAGGAGAGAGAAATCTAAATTATATATCTACATTTGAGGGAATATCAGTAAGGGAAAGAAGGAAAATGGAGAAGGGTGAAATATGTTTTTCTGTTTTTAAAAAGAGACTTACTTTGATGGCAGAATATAGGGAATAGCCACAGTGCTTCTTAAACTCATAGCGAATGTCCAAAAGGTCAAGTTCTGATCTGGAAACCATTATTCGGTTTAGAGTGAACTCATCAGTTCCAGCACCCTGTAAGGAGAAGCACGTGTTCACACTATAAATCTCATTGGTCACAGAATGGCACTGAGATAGCCCTATACTTGTAAGATACAAATAATGGTGCATACAATAGTCAGATGCAATGATTCTTTTACTCTCAAACTTTGTTATTCGTTTATCCAAATAATACCTGCTGAGCCCCTCCTCTGTGCTAGCACCACGGTAAGTGCTGAAGAACTGGGATGAGATACGCCTGACGGACTTCCAATTCTGTAAGCAAAACTCTGTAGGCCAGAAAATAGGCCACTGCAAAATACTGCAGTCTCATGCAGAAGAAATACTGGGTACCTTGGAAACATTTGTTAAGAGGGCCTCAGAAAGATTAAGGACTAGGAAAGCCATGTCCAAGGAAGACACATTTACACTAAAGGGAATGTTAGGGGTTCCCCTGCAGGCAAATAAGAAACCTTAGGAGAAAGAGCAAGCTCCTAGAAAGTAAAGAATATTCCAACAAAGGATACTGCATGGGTGAAGGTTTTAGACAAGAAAGAATGTTTCACTCAAGAAAACATAAACAATGGGGTGAAGAGGATCACAAGAGATGTGCCTGGAGAGAAGAGCCCTTTATAGCCATGAAATGAAATTCTGACTTTATCCTAGATGTGAAGGACTAATGGACTATTTTAAACATGAGCACATGGGGACAAGATCACACCTATGGTTTCAGTAGATCACTGTGACCGTGATGTGAGCAGCTGATTACTGAGAAGGGGAACAGGATGAGAGCTTCTGGATTCATCCGAAGGGGCTGCAGTCATAAAGGAAAGCGGTGATAGGGAGCTAAACTAGAACTGTGGTGGTGAGGACGGGGAGATGGGATGATTGAGAGATGTTGACATGGGCAGGCTGACAAACTTTGATGCATCATTTAAGGATGATAAAGAACATGAAGAGCATATGACTCCTAGGCAAGCAGTCAGGTGGATGTTGACTCCATTTATTGATGCATCAATAATGGCAATACTCGCGGATACTTGTTGAGCATCTATTGTATGCCAGGCGTGAATGAGCAACACAGATTGTACTCTGTCCTTGTGGAGCTTATTAAATGGGAGAGTGTGCAAATCTATGGATTATTTAAGTAAATATTACTAACAAGTAAGAAGGAAATAAAGCTGGTGAATGGAGTGGAGAATGGTGAAAGGGAGCCAAATGGCATGGCTAAATCAGGGCAGACCCTGTTAGGAAGGGACAGCTGGATTGAGACCTGAAAAGATGAGGGGTAGGCCACAGACAGATCTGGAGGGGAGCATTCCAGGCACATGGGCCATCCAGTGTGAAGTGTGAGGACTGATGTGGGAAGACTTGGCACAGTGAGAGCAAGGAAGGAAGCAGCTGCAGTGGCTGGGGCACTGTGCTCAAGGCTAGGGGGAATGAGATGATTCAGCAAGCAGGTGCTGGCAGGACTATGCATGAGATGACAGAACACAGCGGGTGGGTGGGGCAAGGGGAGGGAAAGGGCCTGACTTTGAAGGGTTACATGGAGTCACAGGAAACATCAAGTGAAGAAGCCTCAGCTTCTTCTTACTTACTAACTACTTCAGCTGAGGTAAGCCTCAGCTCTGTGCCAGGCCTTGATCTAGGACATGAAGAAACATGCGGGCAGCTCACAAGCCCCGTCCACAGCCAAGACAGACAAGCGAGCATGAGATGTAAGCACCTGTAAAGGGGGCAGACTCAGCACCGCCAGGCTGCATAAGAGGCCACCAGCTCTCAGGGGCTAAGTCTGAGGTGTGGCGTCCAAGTGCCCAAGCTTGCAGCGAAGCAAGGGAAATTAGTGCACACATCCCTGTCGCTATCCCTGAGCTGACTGGAATTCTTACCATCTATCTCTGAGACAAATGAGCAAACTAGCTAGAAGCCTGTCATTCCTTGAACATGAAGCACAATTTTTTACATTCTCGCTGAAGACCACTAAGAAGGTGTATGAAATTTCCAGACCAACCTTCAAAGCGCGGTGCAGTCTCTCGGCTAGAAAGGCAGGCGTGCTCCTCACACAGTGAACTGTTATAAAAAGCAGTATCATGATTAGCTTCATGGAGTAGAAACTGAGTTAATCTATAGTGATTTTTATAAAAGGACTCTCCAGATTGTTACACCACTCTCCTCCTTTCCGTGACTGGTTTTAGAATGAAGAAAGGCTGTTTAACCTGAATTTCAGTACCTTAGAATGTCGTATTTGTACAAAATGTTAACATGGTAATTATCTTCAGTCATGGGAAAAGTAAAACTACCTGCCAAAGAAAGCCCCACAGTGTGTGACTCATCTCGACATCTGGGACACAGGGACACCTCCGTGCATGCAGGTCACTCCCCAGGGTGCCAGCCCCAGCTCCATGTCCCTGGCTGCTGTTTAACAGACTGAGCTTAACAAATGCAAAGACGTGGCTCTCAGTAAGCACGCACGGTAAGAAGCACTGACTTGAACTGTAAACCAGCTGTTCCTATGAAAGGCTTTTCTTTTTTAATGACTGGCTTAATGACAATAAAATCAGTGCCTGTAGACTTCACTCAGTCATCTAGAAAATACCATGATCTTTCAAATCCTTACTTTGAAATAACAAGTGAAACAGGAATAAAAGCAAAAGAAAGAAAATGGATAAAACATGAATAAAGCATTAGTTTTGAGGGAATAAAATAGTCCAGAATTGAAAGAGAAGAAATGTTTGCACCACAGCACAATTACTTTCATAACTTAAATTTGATTTGCAGGTAGGAATGTGCACTAAAGGAAATGGATCTGATAACAAATTTTGGAGCTCAGAACAAAAGCAGACGCTGGGCCTCGGCTTGCGCACCGTGGCTGGTGGCCTATGGGAGGCTAGACTCAGGGGAGCAGAATCATGAAAACTTATCAGGCACAAACTGTCAGGGCTGGGGAAACAAGCCACGTGACATGGTGTGGCCTAGATTTTCTCAAATCCATGCTGGTCAGCCTTAGTGATCTGGTCAAGAATCATTACGTTCTCTCTTATTCCATTAAGTTTTTCAATCACCCTCTCTCCACTAGGTTTACACAATGCTGCCTTTTTATAACCTTTTCTCTCTTGCCTTCTGCCTTATGTTCTTCAGGTTTATTCTTCCCCTTGGCAATGTGGGGAAGAGGCAGTATACTTTAGAGGCAAGGAAATTTATCTCAGTGCCCAGTAGCACAGGTAGGAGAACACAGGTGGCCAGGAGAGGTCACTGTGTGGCCAAGACTACAATAACCTATTTCCTACCCTCCCCATTTTCCTGGCCAAGCCTCAGTCAGGCCTCTCTCTTCCCATCCATCTCTGGACTCAGGCTTGCTCCCAATTCCGAGGAAGCCCTAACAGAGAGATGGTGCCCCCTTTATCAGCTTATTCCAAGAAGTCAGCTGACTCACTGAGGCACACTACCCTTTCAAACCCCAGTGCCCACACCCCTGTGCTTGTCTGTCCATGAAAAGCTTTTTGCTAAGGTCTGCTTACCCCTTTCTACAAAAGCAAAGACTTTTCTGTTGTTATTTTTTTGAGGCTTTTGCACATTTTCTGAAATCAAACTGTTCTCCCTGGAATGACACTTCTCTTTCAGTCTGGATTTGGTTTTACTTGACAGCTAGTAGGTTCCTATTGTGGGATTTCAAGGTCATACAGTTAAGGCAGTTTTTCATGTAAAAGCTATGTGCTGATGTACTGTATTAGAGTCATCAGGCCTGGGGGTGGGGAGGAACGGGACCCGACGACAAACAGGCACGGGATTTCTTCCAGGGGTTAATGAAAATGACCTGAACGCAGATTGTGGTAAAAACTGCAAAATTCCTCAATATTTAAAAAGCACCAAATTGTACAGTTTGGATCTGTTTTTGTGCATGAGTTTATTTCAATGAAGATTTCTTTCTAAAATGGTTTTACTCAGGGCCAGGGATGTAGCTCAGTGGCATGGCACTTGCCTAGCAAGTACGAGGCCTAGCGTTCAATTCCTGGTACCAAAAAAGAAAATTGTAAAATGGTTTTACTTTAATGGTAAACTGAAATAGAGACTCCAAATGTGACACATTTTCAATTAGTTGGATTATAAGACTTTTTTACTTCCTAATATAATTACATTCTAGCCCACATTTAATTCAATGTATAGTCCTAAGAATACTTCTGAGCTCAGTGGATCTGAACTGTATTCCCCCTGTGCTAAATGCTTAGTCCCAGAGCTGCGATGCAGTTCAGTGGCAGGGCGATTATCTAACATACTCCCAGGAATGGGTCCACTCCCCAGCAAGGGAAAAGCCCTAATGCCCACCCTCTGGTGCTGCTGGGAGGTGAGGAACGAGGGGGTAGAGCCTTGGCGGAGGAAGTCAGGTCACCCGGGCCATGATGTGGAAGGGGATGTGGGGACGCTGGCTCTTTGCTTCCCTATAGCTAGGAGGTGTAAAGGTCTCTCTGTCATGTGCCTTTCCTGTAATCCACAAGCTGCTCAAGCCACAGCTGATAGGCCAAGAGACCACAGACTGCAACCTCTGAACCTGAGTGAAAATACAAACTGCTCCTTTTCTGAGCTGATTATCTCAAGTTATTTGGTCACCATGATAGAAGACCAGCTACCACTCAGTGAGTTAAGAGTTTGTATATGAAGTCTTTCAGATTTTACAGTTTAACAGAACCAAGGAGAGCAGCAAAATGAAATGTTAAAAGTGGGAAATGGAAAAAGTCAACTGATTACATCATCAACACTGGAACATTCTCAGAGTGCATATTGAGAATCTTATCTCCTTTCTGTTTACTTTTAGTGGTTTTTTTTTTTTTTTTTTTTTTTTGCGGAGCCAGGGATTGAACTCTAGTCCTTGAGCTTGCCAGGCAAGAACTTATTCAACTGAGCTATCTCCCCGGTCCCTTTTTAATTTTTTTTAGTTGGAAAACTTTCTTTTTTGACCTGTTTTTTAGTCATTCTATCAGAGTCAAAAGTCTTTTTGGTTGTTGTTGCGGTTGTCTGCCAGAGCCAGCACCTGGAGGTAGAGCCCTGGCACGGAAGAGGTCAGAAGTGAAGTAGCATACGTGGAGGGAGCCTGAAGGAGCTGATACTTATAAGGTGGTAAACACAGCGCCCAGCACATGGCAAGTTATTTAAAAATAAAATGATGCAACCTAAAGGGAGTTCAGCCTTTAGAGATGGTACTTAACATCTGCTAAGTGAATCTAGGCCCAGACACCAGCTACCTTTACCTTACCCCAGGGGCAGTGAGTTACAATAATGAGTACTATAAGTGACTTCTCTTTGGGGAAATGGCAGGCATGCTGGCACCACTGGAGAAGGAGCCTGTCATAAGCCCAGGGGCCGTCCAGCTGGGCACAGCTAAGGGTTCTCAACAAATCTTGGCACACACCAGGACTACCAGATTCTAATGCCTGATGCTTGACTGAAGGAGTCAGGAATCTCATCTTTCTGTAGGGTCTCATCCCTCTGAGTGGACCCTGCTCACCAGCTGTTCTCCTGCTGCCCAACAGGTCAGCTGGAGTCCCCCCGCATTACCTGCCTAACTTGTGAATGCACGAGTCTACACCAGAACTGATTCTGCCTGAGACTTACTTTCTATCTCATTCAGCCACAGAGGAGAGACCTTACCCTGACCTTGGCTCCGTTTTGGGAGGCCCATGACATCTTCCAGAAATAAACAAACATAGTGAAATAACACATTGGCCTGGTCTCAGTTTTCAACAGGGCTCAATAAAAATGCCAGTGGAAATGTAATATTTCAGCTCTCAAGAAATTTACAATCTAAGTGTGGTGACAAGTCAAATACAAATTTAAAAGGCAAAGTAAGAGTTGAAAAACCAGCTCGTCCAGCATCACTGAACAGTGTTTGTGCTGCCCGCTGTTTGCGCTGTGGACCGTGCTGGGGCTGTCAGGAAGCTATAGATGGACAGGATTTTCACAGGAAAGGAACTCACTTTGACAGTGAGTTAAAGGAAGTACAAAGTAACTCTGTTTATCAGCACTCCAGGGCTTACCTATGGCCAGCAGCAAGTCTTCAAAATGTCCTGATAATTCTCCTTTAATGCTGTCCTCAATGTCCTTCTGGCTAATGTTTCTGTATTCATCAAATGCTAAAAAGTATCACCACAAAAACATTTAAAGCATCCCAGTTAACCACCGTACTTGAATATATTTTAATTAATTTATTTTTTTAAAATCTGATATGCAGCCGCTTAAAAGAAAACCTTTTTTAAATCATCAAAATTTGAGCACAATAAAGCCCACCTTCACAGGCCATTTTCTTCAATGACCTCCCTCCTCTTTTTCCAGGCTGCAGCATTTAAAAAGAGCTAAAAGGCTAAATGATAAATAATTTATCAAGTAAGATGAACTACTTTAAACATGACACCAGCCCTTGGGAAATAATACTGTGGTCATTAGTTACATACATTTTATCTGCCAAAGAAATCTTAATGATGAAATTTTCTTTGCGCTCAGTGAATCATTCCCTAAGGCAGGGTGGCCCACTTCAAACCTGCCAAAAGGCATTTGAATTTCATCAGAATCTATCCCAAGCAAAGCTTATACCTATGTCACCAAATATATAGTCATATTTTGTAAGCCAAGTAAATATTCTCTTTTTCTTTTATGTATTTGGTACTGGGTCTACAGGGTCTATAGGGTCCTATTATGTAGATTAGACTCATAGTGATTCTCCTGTTTTTAGCCTCTCAAGCACTAGGATTATAGGCACATGCCACCACACCCAGTCTCAAACAGCCTAGTCTCAATCACCATCTCAGTGCCCCCCAGGGGCAGGGCCAGGGCTAGCACAGCATGCTGGGAATCAAAACCCTGGCTGCTGCGCTCTGCCTAGCATTTAAAAAAGAAATTTGGGAGAGAGATCTGTGTTCTGATTTTTGTTTTTCAGGCAAAGATATTGTATTAGTAAAAAGAAACTATGCTATTATTATTTTATAAAATCAATTAAAGTCAACCAGTTAAAGAAGGCCATTTTCAGAATCATGGCGAGATCCTTATGTTTCCTCTTATACAGCTTAGCCTAAGGCCAGGCATGCACAGTGGCACCCAGAAGCCGTAATCAGATGGTGTCTACAGCAAGAGTCAGGAAGACCGTGGAGCGAGAGGGTGGGCGCCCAGCCAACCCACATTCCTGCAGGTCTGATGGAAAGAATGGATCTCCTCCATTCCCTCATTGCGATTACATCAGAAAAAGCTGAATGCAGGTCACCATTAATGCATCAATAAAAAGTTACATGCCACGCCTGGCTTCTCTGGGGTGGTTCACTGGGGACAGAGGGGTGGAAGCAGGACAGCCAGGCTCCTCTACTGCAGGGAAACAGGCCTGCCTGCTTTCCCCCCATGGCCTCCTGTTCTCTTCTTGTGCCCCAGCCTTTACCTGTTACTTAGTCCTTAGAGGACAAGCACAAGAGGCTGGAACTGCCTGGAGTTAAAACCTGTTTCCTCCTTTTGCTTTTTCAAATGTTTATACAAAAGATAAACTTTATCATTTTTCACTTTACTGCTGTGTATCAGACCCACCAAATTGGCAAAAATAAAATAAAGCAAAGAGGACTGGTTGTGAGCCCGTACTTAGTTTCAGCTGTGGAAAGCTCCGTAAGCACAGGATCTCAGTGAACTTATCTTCATCCGTGCCCCATTTGTTCTCACCGGCATTATAGAGAATCTATTGACAAAGAAGGGGAAGTCAGGTGTTAGTACAGACATGGTTCTTTCTCTTTTTTGATGGGGGTAAAATGTGAAGAGTGGGAAGCTCCAATTTATTTTCAAAGGTCAGTGAGATCATCTATTATCTTGGCCTCTCACGTGCAGCAGACATCTGAAGGTTGGGAAGGCAGGAGCCTGGAAGTGACCACCACTGTGGAGGAAGGTGAAGTCTCCAGGCTTCTGGTGTAACAGAGAAGACAGCCCTGGGACCTCCCATCTGCCCGCAGGACTGCAAAGGTTGTCAAGAGGGAGAGGAGTGAAAGCGGAGGTCTTACTTGCCGATACTGACCTGAGCATCTTTTTTGGCCAGATGTTCATCCACTTTCAGGCTTTCGTCTCTTCTGCCCTACACAGAAATGACAAAAACAAGGCCAGTCATTTAACGACAGAAGAGCCTAACGTTTAGTATCTCAATGAGCAAGACACCTTCGTTTTTTTCAGTGGAAGCCACGGTGTGGAGGGAGATCAGCACCCTGGCGGCCGCTCCTGTGCCATCACTAGCTGGTCATGAGCACGGTGGCAAATCACACCGCGTCTGAGGCCTCCACCTTCTCTTAAAACTCAAAGGTATTATTAGGATGAAAAAACAAGCCACAAAAGAGAAGATTCTTGTAAAACATGTCCAATAAAGAACTTAAACACAAAATGCATGAGGGATTCTTACAATTCAATATGAATATAAACAACGCAATTTAAAAAAAATGAACAAAACTTTTGCTGAGATACCTCACCAAAGAAAGATGTGTGGCCAGTAGGAAAGCACAGGAAAAGATGCCTGGCGACGCAGGTTATGTTGCGTATTAAAGCCAGAAGATACCAACATCCACCTACTGTATCAGAATGGCTAAATTCCAAAGCACTGGCAAGCCCAAATACTGGTGAGGACGGGGAACAATGGAAACTCTGTTGCTCCCTGCTAGTGAAAATGCAAAATGGCCACAACCACTCTGGAAGACAGTGTGACAGTTCCTTATATTACCAAGTATCTTAGCATATGATCCAGCAACTGTTCCTCTTGATATTTACCTGAGTTAGAAACATGTCCATATAGAGCCCTGCATGGGAATGTTTAATAGAAGTTTTATTCACAATTGCACAAACTTAGTAGTACCCAGGATGCCCTTCAATTGATGAGACAAATACTCCATACAATGGAATAATGTTCAGTGCTAAAAAGATATGATTTACAGAGCAACAAAGATGTACAGGAAAGTTTAAGGGAAATAACCAAGTGAAAGAAGCCATTGTGAAAAGGGTACACCTTATCGGACTGCAAATATAGGATGTTTCGGAAAACGTAAACTCTGAGGGCTGGCGAGATAGCTCAGCAGACTAAGTGCCTGCTTTGGCAAGTGCAGCACCAGGGTTTGATCCCCAGCATCACATTCTGCACCAGCCCTGCCCTGGGGGCACGCTGAACTGAGACAGAGTCTGAGTGGGCACGGTGGGGCACACCTGTGATCCCAGTGCTGGGGAGGCTGAAAACAGGAACATCACTGTGAGTCTGAGCTGTGTGGTAAGACCCTGTACCAAATACATAAAAATTGAGAAAAAAAAAAGAGGAGCAAACTCTGGAAACAATAAAAAGAACAGAGGTTACCAGGGTACCAGTTAGGGTTCTACAAGGACAACACAACATAAAACACATTTTATAAGATTATTATATAATGAATCACCCAAAGAATTATATACAAAGAACAAAAGAAATCTGTCCACATACTAAAGAGGACCTGGATCCTAATGTACTACATTTGTCCAGCTGAAAACCTAGATCTTCTAACGATGTCTCCCACAAGTCCAACTGGAGGCCTAAAGCCCACAGCACTGTCTCATGGAGGCCTGTTTCACGAATCTGTGCTGGGAAGGCCCAAAGGTCAGTGCTGGAAGCTAGGAAGTCTATACCAGCAGAATAAAGGATCTGCACTAGCAGGCTGAGGAATCTCAACTGGAGCTAGGAAACAACACTCAAGGTAAGGACCAGAGCTCTCCTGTGAAGTGCTACAGCCATCCCCAGCAACAGTGAGGTCCCAAGCTCCTCTGATGATGAAGATAGCCAAGTTCCCATCAGGAAAGCCAGCACAAGCTTCTCCATGAGGCTGAGCAGTGCACCATCTTCCCTTCCTGAGCCAGGAAATGATGCTCAAGATGAGGTCCTGAGCTCCTCCAATGATGAGAACAGCCAAGTTCATCAGGAAAGCCAGCATGACAAGGTCCCCGGCAGAATATCCCAAGAGAGCCAGCAGCACCAACAGCTTCTTCAAGCACCTTCCCTAGCAGCCTCTCGACAGCTTCTCCAGTTCTGCCTTTGCTGCTGGCTCCTCAGGGAGCCTCCCATACTCAGCACCATGCTAGTTCATTTCAGCTGGGTATAACAAGCTGACCACCAAATTGGCAATCCACTACACAGGGACTAGGGAAAGGGATGTACAAATTGGCACAGCATAGAGGATTTTTAAAGCACTGAAACTATTCTTCCCGATACTGTGATGGTAGCTCTATGACCTGATATATTTTTCAAAATCCATAGAACTATTCCACAGAATGAACTGTTATGCAAACCAGATTTCAGTTAATAATCGTGTATTACTAATCATTCGGCAACTATAACAAATGTGCCACAATAATGCAAATTATTAGTACAGTATCCCTAACTTACTAACATTTGCACTGCAAATTTTCACAGGATACTGCATGTGATTTACAGCTATCCTTTATCAGACTTATTTTTTTGGATTACAAACAAATGTTCTCTTGGAAAGCAACTCCTTTGTAAATCAGGGACTCCCTGTAACAGGCCAAACATGGAAAGAAGGACAGAGAAGAACTCAGTTCTCCTCAGTTCCTGAGCACTTTTGTTGGCAAATACTCGGTCAGGCAAACAAAAACATTTGGCAAAATTTTGCAAACTCCACATAGGGTGACAAATGCGATGGTGGCCATCTTTCCTTAAAAACACAAAGTGATCATCTTTTACAAAATCATAGACCAAATTCAGTTTGTGAACCAAGGCATTGCTGTATTTTTTTATTCAATTTTTCTGTAAATCTAAAGCTGCTCTAAAAAAAAAAAACCTCTTATAAAAACCCTTCAAAGTTTATACCAACCTCAGTATTTCTTTCTTTTATTCATTCATTCATTCATTCATTCATTCATTCATTCATTCATTCATTCACTCATTTTGCGCTACCAGGTATTGAACTCTGTGCTTGCCAGCCAAGTGCTTATTCTATTGAGCTATCTTATCTCCCCAACCCCACAACCTCAGTATTGAAGGCTCAGTAGATCATGTGTGCGTGTCAACAAATTCCTGTGCACATTCTAGAAAGATAGACAAGAGAAAGGTAAAAAAGGACTGGATGAATTATGTTTCATATAATAGGGAAACAAATATTCAGTTATGATACTTAAAAAATAGAGTTGCTCCTGTTCTCAAACGTTAGTTCCCTGTGCACCTGTCTGACTTAGGCTTCTTTCCTATATTACTCTTAGCCCTCTGGCTCCTTGTTCTTTCATTTGTGTGTGGTGCTACATTAACAAAGGTGCTGACTAATAGTAAGCCACTGCTGCCATGCATTGCTCACTGTCTGTGGGCCAAGTGCTTCATATATTTACACCTGAGGGATTGCTCTACAGTGTTTTAATTGCACACATGTGAAAACCACTGCTTTCAGGCTTAAAATAACTTATCGGGACACAGAAAGCTGGAAGGCAACAAATGAGTCCAACTCGGTTTGAGCCTAAAACCCTGTCCCAAGCCCTGCTACTGCCTGTAGGGAAAGGAACTCACACACACACCAACGAATGCACACTTAACACTGCAGACCTCAGAGAGAATGCTTTCGAGGCAATGACCATGAATCTGAGTTTATGGATTCAACCTTCAGAAGATTTTCAGCATTTGCAACTGGTACCATAGATATATTATTTTGCAGTGACAAAATGCATCTTCTGACAAGTGTTTCAGTCTTCTGGCTGAGACCATCACTAGAATTTTCTCATGAGCTTGGCAGTGTGCATTTCAGCTGAGAAGCTGGCAGGATACGGCTCTAGTTGCTTTTTTGCTAGCACGAATCTGTGCTCCACTTCATCCTTGCCTTTACCACCTTCACTAGCAAATTTATGAACCCTCAGCATAAACAAAGCCTGCAGGCTTTGTTTGGTCCCACAGTGCTTGATGGCTTGGCAGCTTCTCCAAGGTGTCATGGATGAATTTGCAAGTCATTTCTTTTCCCAAATCTTGAAACTGATACTTATTTGTGAATTAATACCCCACTCTGAAAATAATCCTTCTGTAGCATATTTCCTCACTTTTTTTTTTTTTCAGAACTGGGGATTGAAGTCAGGCCCTTGCACTTGCCAGGGAAGTGCTTATTCAACTGAGCCATCTCCCCAGCCCTCTCACTTACTTTAAAAGAAAAAAAAAAAAAATTCAAGTCAGGAATTGTAATGCCTCCTGCCTTGCCTTTGTTGCTCAGGATTGCCTTTGCTATTCTAGATCTTTTCTGGTTCCAAATAAATTTTAGGAATCAAATCACATGGGTAATACTTGAAAGAATTAATAACTGGGAACTCCTCTTATTGAGAAGTTTTTGCACATCAAAAGAAATTACCAACAAACTGAAAAGACAACCCACAAATTTCAAAAAAATCTTAATAATAAGCACTCAGACAAAGGTCTACTCCCTAGAACTAAAACACATTGTGGCCCCAAAATTTAAAGACCCAGCCCAGAAATGGGCACCCAAGATGAATACACACTTCTCAGACGATGAAATTAAAGAAATGAACACATACATGAAAAAATGCTCCACATCGCTAGCCATCTGTGAAATGCAAATTAAAACAGCACTGAGATACCATCTTATGCCAAAAAGAATGGCTATCATAAACAAATCAACAACAAATGTTGGAGAGGATGTGGGGAAAAGAGAACCCTTCTTCACTGCTGGTGGGAATGTAGACTGGTGCAACCATTATGGAAGTCAGTGTGGAGACTCCTTATAAAACTATGATTGGAAATCCCATTTAAGCCAGCTATCCCCCTACTGGGAATTTTTCCAGAGGAACTGAAAACGTCATATCATAGTGCTATATGTGTACCTACATTTATAGCAGCACAATTTGTGATAGCCAAATCTTGGAAACAACCAAAATGCCCGTCACATGAGGAATGGTTGAAAAAGATGTGGTATTTTTATACAATGGACTATTACTCAGCTATAAAGAATGCTAAACTTGAAGCCTTCATATTTAAGTGGATGCCAATTGAAGATATACTCCTAAGTGAAATAAACCAGACCCACATGTGTAAATATTGTACAGTCCATAAGAACTCAAAAGAAGAAATACAAATGGAAAGGAATAACACAATTAAAAGGAAAGTGAGAACTTGGGGATTGGACAATGAGGAGAGGGCAAGGAGACAAGCTAGGAAACATGACAGGGACAAAGCCATACATTTATACGTACAACATGGGTAAGGCAGTGATCCTGAGAAACATTAGCAAGCTTTTTGAAACTAGCAGTTAATTGGTAGGATTCTCACCCTGACTAACTATACATGCTGATACCTGTGAACCAAGCAACTGCAGTGAAGATAGCAATGTGTAATAGAAGAGTCACGCTTGGAATGCCTGTCATTCTGGTCATCTAAATATGTACTTCTTGTCATGACTTATCAATTATTACCATACTGTCTCTCAAGTAAATGTTAAGAAAGGGTAATAAATGAAAAAAAGAGAGAAGAAAAAAAAATGCCACAGGACTGTCCTGCTACAATGCCTTGTATGGTTAGATTTCTAAATTTCTGTGTAATAATATGTAATTGTTTATTCATATTTTAATTATTTTTTAAATTTTTTTCTCCATATTCTGTAGACTTAAGGCTTAACATATCAGTATCAAATGGAAAATATCTGTTCCATGTTATGCCTAAGATGTTTGATATTCAGACAAATAGTGAGGTTAAACCTAACTGCATATGTTATAGGGTAATAAGCTTCTTCTGGAGGATTAACAACCTAAGTTTGCAGACCAAAAATCAGAGAAAAAGAAGGGCTGCAAGAACAGCCAACATGGTGGCCCTAGTCTTTCAAGGTCAGGGAAGACTCAGGGCATAGGAGAACCTATACTGTAATATCCTGTAACTCAGCTGTTTCCCAAATTTTCTGATCAAGGAGATTATGGGGTCACAGAGCAATGAGATTAATGACATAAAGTGTGCCTAAGGAGAGTCACGTGAAAACATTCTCTCAGGCTTTCACAGAGAACAAATTGGTCAAGCAATGGCAGTGATTCATGTACATGGCTGACAGTGACAAAGGATCTGCAAATTGCGATACAGGGTTACAGGATAAATCCTGAGGGGACTTGACTGACCTTATCAGATACAATAGTTACATCTCTATAGGTCTTGCTTTATCTTGGTCTTGATAATCCAGCAGAAAAGTATAAAAATGAGGCATAAAAAGTAAAGCCATATTAATATGCTGAGCTGTGAAAGGCTCAAGTCAACAATTTCTGACACTGACAGTCCTATGGATAACCCATTACTATTATGGACTACTGGACTATTGGATTATTTCACTGAATTCATGCACCTGCAATATTTAAATGGCAATGGAATACCCATCTCTAACAAAACTAAACAAAAAAGGGGACACAAAGGAAGGACCATTTTGTATCTGTATATACAAAATAGGATAGATATACAGTTACTTTCTCTTAATTCAATAAGAAGAAAGATTTGTACTAATAGTATTTGGACAGAATATCAAGTCTGCATCTTGTACTATGAATAACAACTAAGAAGGTAACAATATGCAATATATTAATTATTGAAACTGTCCTATTAATCGGTTTTGAAACAGTCTCATTGCTCTTTCTCAATAAAATTAATAAAAAAATAAAGAAAAGAAAAATATTCTTTGCAGTCCAGGAGAAAATGAAAATGCTCTATACATAGAGACCATTTATAATGCAGATGGACAGTTCATTTATGTCTGATGTCTTCTCAGAACATTTTTCTACTGCACAGTTAAGAACCATGCCAAATACTTTTAATCCATAGAGACCCCAGTAAAGATTTTTCATTATTTCACTATGTATACTTCCATAGTTTTATGACCTTGGTTAAACATTTTACTTGTAGTGGCAATGCAAATGAAAGATTAGCAAACCATTTGTAGGGAAAACCGCAATCTCACTGCCTCCGTTTTTTTTTACAACTCCTTAAAAATTATTTATTACGGAACATGAAGCTCATTGCAGAATTAAAAATAAATCAATAAAACCTTACATCTGCCAAAGTCAACAGAGCTTTCCGGAAGTCACCAGATGTTTCAGAACTGATGGCATCTCCAAGACTCTTCTTATAAACTGAAACCAGATACAAACAAAATTAAGCCTTGACCAACTGAGAAGCATCATTATAAAACAGAAAAGTGTCTATATGTCAATATTGGCAAATAATGAGCATCTGGTAAAATAAGACTGTGTTTATTTAACTTCCTGGCACTCTGGCACTGTGAGCAGGAAATATTTTCCAAGTAACCATTACTGCAGCGTGCACCAGGCAGATGCAAAGGAACAGGAGGTGCTGCAAAGGAGGCCTTTCTGGATCAAATCACTGTTCATCTCATCTGACAATGGCACTAATTAGGGAACACATAGGAAGGGCAGCCTGGTTGTTTCCCTTCCAGTTCTCATTATCTCCTTCTTCTATAACAACAGACCTGCAATATTTAACAACACCTAATGCACACTGTTTAGAAGCCCCGCTCCTAGCCGTCCTCTCACCTAGGTGCAGCTCCACAACTGCGCACTTCGCTGTGGAGTGTAGGCAGGCAGTGGGCCTCTGCAGGGACATCTCTCCAGAGGGCTGGGCCATGCCCAGCTCAGTGCTTCCTCAGCCCTACCTCCTTGTGCACATGTTGATATCTGGAGCTTGGGGGTCTGTCCTAGACTAGGCTTACTTAGAAGGACTAGAGCTTAGCAATGGCACAAAGCAGCAGGTGGGGCCCGAGTCCCCAAGGATTCTTTTTTTTTTTTTTTGTCTTTTTGAGACAGGGTCTCACTGTGCGGTTCAGGCTGGCCTTAAGCTCACTTTGTAGCTCAGGCTGGTCTCGAACTCACAACAATCCTCCTGCCTCAGCCTCCCGAGTGCTGGGATTACAGGCCTGTGCCACCACGCCTGGCTCCCCAAGGATTCTGAAGGGCTGCCATACCAGTCTTAGCTGTACCCACCCCCTACATATACTGCACTTCAAGAAAATTTCTATCTTATGTAAGCCACTGTCATTTTCCTATCTTATTAAACTGTATCTTAACAGATATACTGGGATTATATTTAATATTGCTTAAAAATAAGAATGTCATCCCAAAATACACAATTTTCTCTTCATGCCAACTGTGTAGTCACATATTTTAATATAAGCTAGTAGTAGCTCCTATTGCATGGCAATTTTATTTTATTTTGTAATGCTGAGGACTGAACCCAGGGTCTTGTGCATGCTAAGCAAATGTTCTACCTACACCCCAAACCCATCTGTCAGTTTTAAATCTCTGTTCTGCTTCATCAATGGAATAGTGAATCTCCTGCAGCCACTGTGTACCTGGATGTAGGTGACACCACCTGGCAGTATGAGCTCCTCATGATTCTCATAAGGACTTATATGTCCATATAAGTCAGCCATAGAAATCCTCATGCTTTTAAATCAATGAAAGACAACTGTAGAAAATGATGTGACAGCCGGGCGTGGTGGCGCAGGCCTGTAATCCCAGCACTAGGGAGGCTGAGGCAGGAGGATTGTGAGTTCGAGACCAGCCTGAGCTACAAAGTGAGCTTAAGGCCAGCCTGAACTGCACAGTGAGACCCTGTCTCAAAAAGACAAAAAAAAAAAAAAAAAAAAAAAAAAAAGAAAATGATGTGACATTATCAGATAGGAAGAACCATGGCAAAGTAGAAATTTCCTCAACACAATTTTAGCTATGAACTGTAGTTTTTCAAAGCAATTCATATAAACAAAATCTATAAATAGAAATAATTCCCAACAACATTTAGCAGGTAACATTGTATCTAATAATACTCACAATACTGTGGCACCTACCCTTCACTCTAGTTAGAAAAATATTTCAATTTAAAAACATCAAGTCAAGCTTTCCCTTGGCTTTGAAGTTCCCTGCTTCTTAGAATTCAGACTCCTGCAGCTGTAGAAGCATATGGATGACAGTCATCTCATGCAGCGGCCAGGGGCCTCCCTTTACCCAGAGATTTCGCCAGAAATTAGACTATTAAAATGAAAATGATTTCAATTCAATTTGATACTACTCTATGCATTTTAAAGCACAAGATAGCACAGAAAAACTACATTTTAACAGTGCAAATGCCTGAATTAGAATGGGTTCTTGATCCCTGATTCAGTATTCTCTCACATACTGTGAATTATAGAATACTGAAAAATTTCAGGATTTATCTCTGTTATTCAGACTTTTCCCTCCTATGCTCTATTAACCACACATGATGCCAGGCCACTTTATGAGGGTCAAGTTGATGCCCTCTTCCACAGGTTTCTCATTGCGGACCCCCACTTCCCATTACAAGACAACATGGCTCTTGCCTCAGCTGAGTGCAAGGTGACCAATAGCTGGGGGTGGGGGCAATGCGAGAACTCTTTCTCTGTTAGAAAGGGAATCCTCTGTTTTAGGGAGTGAGACATTCAGAGAAAGAGGAAAAGGAAATAGAGTGCCATGATTTGCTAGGAAAAGGGGAATTTGCCCATGCCTACACTAGAAGCAACAGCAAGAGGATGAGAGGCCCTGAGACAGAAGACAGCATGGGGAGCAGTGGTCTGTGGGGAAGAGGAGGGGGATCACTGGGTCCCCATGGCAGTCTCAGGTCCTTGGCTCTACAGAACAAAAGATATATATACCCTTCTCGATTTCCTCATGTATCCCTAATCTCTAGCAATCAAGGTAGCCTAAAGACAGCTCTTTTCCATGTAGCCTTACACAGTTTAACTCACACAGGAATTGAGGCTTTGGTAACATGGTGTTCTGATCACTGGTCACATCTGCCTGACTCAACCCCTGGCTCTGGAGACCTCAACCTCAACTGTGCATGCACTCATTCAATAAATATTTGAACTTACACCCCAGTGGCCCTAAGCACTGAGGATGCGACAGTGAACAAAACAGACAAGAATGTTCATTGTCACAGGGTAGTCATCCTGGGGTTGTTGCATGTAAAAGCTGGGCTCCAGAGAGCTATCTTGGGGTAGGACCATTCATGCAGCAGCAAGCTCCGAAGAGACACCAGGAACTAAAATGCCACCTGGTGACAGAGTATGTGGCTCAAACAATTTCTTTTTCAAACCTTGTTAATCTGAAGTATAGTGAGACCTTGATTGTCAAAGCTTCAAGCTCAAATCTTCTAGGACCAGAACACCAAAGTTCGAAAAAAATCTGCTTGGTATTCATAACTTTGCTCAATAGTGGAACTGATAATCTCACAAGAAAAACTCTTACAGGCTGAGTGAGCCACACCTCTCATCTCCCCTGGGGCACAGAGGGGCAATGCTTTAGTCTAAGTGCTGCTCTCTCCCAGACAACATACAGGGTTGTGTTAGTGGGTTAAAGCGTAAAGCATTCCTCACTGTCAGGTGTTGTGGCACACACTTCTAATTCCAGTACAAAGGAGGCCGAGGCAGGAGAATTGCAATTTTTTTCTTTTTTGCACTTGATTTGTATAAAACTGTAATTATAGATCCAAAGAAAGTTAGTGATACCAGCAGTAAACTAAAGAAAAACTGAAAATAATAACAGAATCAAAGAAATCACTGTGAAATTTGTTAGTCTTGGAAAACTTGATTTAGAAGTATAATTTTTGGGGCCTCAGGAACAGTGATTGGTTTCCATTGTTTCTTATGGGAAAAATATTTTCAGTTCTCAAACTCTTGGGTGCTCAAATAGAAATTTGGAGCAAAAGGAATTCAACAACTGAGGCTATCACTGCATTTGAAACCAGGCATCTGAAACAGACAATGCACCTGCACCCACGTGTGCTTCTTGTTAGGCAAATCTCTCGTCTGCTTGAAAGTCATCCACTTTCTGTTGTGCTTCACCAGGAGGGAAGTGTGGTTCCTCCTCTGCTTTCTCAAAGTATCTGGAGCAGTCTCCCTGAGGAGCTCTGCCTGTTAATATATCTAGCGCTGTTTCTGTTTTTCTGAATAAATCCTGCTTAGTACACTAACAATAAAATAGTTGCTTATAAGGTATTTACCTTCTGGTGAGAATTTCCCAAGTAATCTCTCTAGAACCCACCTGGGGTTCAAGACAACCCTTCTTTGGGCTTCTCCCACTCATCACAAAGCTCCTGGATCCACAACTAACCTCACAGAGACAAACATTTAGAAAATAATGCTCCCTTGTGGATATAGGAGGCCACTGCATAACACAAAATTGAGCCAGTCTCTGTCTCTGATTCTTGGGAGGTGACCTCTAAATCCTTGGAAGTTCCCAAATAACTGGAGTGTGTCCCTGTTATTCATGGTGATCCCCCAAGTTTATACTAACAAGATGACTCAGAACAGAAGGAAGTCACATCAGAAAGACCAGCATGTGGTTAGAGGACTTGAACCCCAAGACATGAGCTGAAGCCCCTAAGAAGAGTGGCTGTAGATTGAGTTCAGTCACATGGTCAGTGTTCAACCAATCATGTTTCAGATATCAATGATCAAATGAGCTTTCCCGCTGGTAATCACACATCAGTGTTCTGAGATGGCAGACGCTTCACACTGGATCCTCCCAGGCCTTTCCCTTGGCATCTCTTTGTCTGATCCTGACTTGCTGAGTCATTCATGAGACTATAATTGTAGGCACAGAACCTTCCTGAGTGTTGTGCATCATTCCAGTGAGTTCCTGGGCCTGAGAGAGAAGTGAGTGCTTGGATTTGTAGTTAGCTGATTACACAGATGTAGGTGGCCTGGGAACACCTGAGCTTGGGGGCCGGTGTCTAAAGAACAGGAAGTCTTGCGAGGACTGTAACTTAACCTGTGTAGTCACACTAAGTTTTGACAGAGTTGAAAGACCTTTAATACTTCAGCTAATTATTTTGAATTCATATGCTCAAAATTGTTCACCCTCTAAATTGTTTATCTAATTTCCCACACCAAAAATTCTAAGCCTAATCTGAATAGTTTTTAACAGGTGATAATAATGTATAATGACTAATCTCCTACATTATTGAAAATGGTTGATTCTATTAAGTGACTGCTAGCATGTTTCACAGAACTGGAAAAAACAACCCAAAAATTTATTGGGAACCAGGCAAGACCTAGATTAGCAAAAACAATCCTAGGTAACAAAGGAAAGGCCAGAAGCATCATAATCCTTGACTTTAAATTATACTACAAAACTACTATGACAAAAACAGCATGGCACTGGGAGAAAAAACCCAGATCCAACAATCAATGGAACAGATTAGAAGATGCAGAAATAATTCTAAACACCTCATCTTTGACAAAGGAGCCAAACATATTCATTGGCATAAAGATAGCTTCTTTAATAAATGGTGCTAGAAAAGCTGGCTTTCTATATGCTAAAGACTAGAATTAGACCCATATCTCTCATCATGCACTAAATCAAAATCAAAATGGACCAAAGACCTAAATAGTAAAACAGAAACATGAACTCTAGAAGACAGAATAGGTAGAGCAAAACCCTTATCACATGTGAAATATTATAAAGAGCTAAAAGTGGGCTCTCGTCTTATTAAAATCTTTTGCACAGCAAACCAAATTATCCAGAGTGAAGAAACAATCCATATACTGGGAAAAATTTTTTGCCAGCTATACTTGACACAAAGGGCTAACATCTAGAACAACTTAAAAAAAATCATATCTGAGATTTAAAGCCTCAATCTAAAAATGGACATTTGAAATTAATACTCACCTCTCAGAAAAAGATGTACAAATGGCAAATAAATATATGAAAAAATGTTCAACATCACTGATTATTCAAGAGAAGCAAATTAAAACAATGCTGAGATTCCAGCTCACTCCAGAATCAAGAAATCAAAAAATAACAGAGGCTGGCTGGGCTGTGGGGATAAAGGAAACCTTCTCTACTACTGGTGGGAGAGTAGACTGGGGCAACCACTATGGAAATCAGACTACGCAAAAAACTAGAGGGACTGGCAAGATAGCTCAGCGGTCTAAAGCACTGACTGGACAAGCATGCAGGGACCGTGGTTCAATCCCTGGCATCATGTGTCATGCCAGCTCTGCCCCCAGGGAGGGCTGAGCCAGCCACAAAACAAAAAACAATTAGAACTAGAGGTCTCATTTGACCCAGCTATTCCCCTTCTTTCTATCTTCCCAAAAGGATTAAAGATATCATACCACAGTGAGTATGCACACCTGTGTTTATACAGCAAAGTATATAATTGTGAAATCTTGGAAACTGCCCAAACTCCTGTCAATCAATGAATGTATAAAGATTTTTTTTTAAATAGAAGAGTACTACTCTGCCTTAAGGATAAAGCTGAAACATTTCTAAATAAATGGATGCACCTTGCCTCCCTACACTGAAGGAAAGTAAATTGGACACATGTGCAAATACCATATTGTTTCTTTGGTGTGAGAAATTTAAACTGTAAATAAGGACCAAAGTGTGTAAGGAAATGTTCAAATGGGTGGGGAACTGGGGAGGAGGGACGGGGAAAAGGAGGAAGGGAAAAAGAAAATAAAACAGGAAGAAAAAATGGAAACAGATTTTGTAAATAGGGAGGGGAAGAGGGAATGAGGGAAGGGAAGGAAAAGGGGAAAAAAAGCCAAGAAGAAGCAAGATAAATCATGTACTGATACATGTTCCCTGTGATGGATGTGATCATTATGTATATCTAAAATACACCAATGAACTTAGTAATTTCAAAAAATTAAGTGATTGCTGAGAGCAGAATTCACTACAACAGTGATATTATAAATGCAAAATATTACGCCATTGTTATATAGTAGTTTCTAGTTCAAATTACATTCTAATTATCTCTGAAAATCCACAGCTTGTTGGAGAATACATCCTGTCTATGACCCTTGCCTTCTCCAAATGACTTGAGAAGAGATTGGTGGGCTTCTAGGAACAGCAACGTAGCTCACAGCCATGTGAACAGGGCTAAAGGTGAGCAGAAAGAGCCGCTTACTTGTGTAATAGGCTTGCGAGACCTCTTTCATTTGCCTGCTTGTTCTGGTAGTTAAGATTTCAATCAAGGCATCTTCATCTGTTCCAGTGCCCTAAAAATGAAAAGGAAACTTAAGTGCATTTAGCATACTTAAAAAATTTAATTTTGTGCCTTTCATTCTTAATATCGTATTTCCTACAGATGAGAGAACCATTTGAGTAAACCAGTGTGCAATCACATGTTGCTCCTGAAGCTCCTTTTTAATTTCCCATATACTTCAGTATTAAAATAAGTCAAGTGGAGTAATGTCTAATGTTCAAGAAAATGTCCTGTTCTGTTGCAAAAATCAACTGAAAACACTTTAGGAAGAAAAAACATAAAGGAAAAGGCCTACGATGTTAAAAACTACAAGTGGTTTTCCATAAGAATTAACTCAACCGAGCAGTCAAACACAACAAGTATAGCAAGGCCGTGTGTCCTCTCAGTGTGCCCGCCCCTGCACCGCAGTACTGCACGAGGCAGCACGTGTGTGTCCTGGGTCTGGCTGGTTTGGACACCAGTTACCTCTCAACCTTGTTCAGAGTCACTGAATCACACCACGACTCCAGAGAAAGCTTCCGACAATAGGACTTGATCAAACAAAGCCAATGAAGCTATGAGACTTGATTCTGTCTGCCTGTGAGAGGGGTTCCCAGCAAGCCTCTTTTCTTTTTCTTATTTAGTAGCAGATACTCTAATTTTTAACGTGGCACCCACTGAAACAAATAAAGGCTGTATTTCTCAGGTCCTCTCCTTCAAGGCATCAGACCGCACTGCAGGCGAGGAGTGCACACATCCTGCGGGCTATCTCCTCTTTACCCTTCATGGGTATTTTTCACAAAACATCTGCTGTACACCCCGTTCTACCTTGTTGTCTGGTTCTCAGATGCCCATAACTCTTCCACAGAAAAGAAAATAATGCTCATCCCTGCAGGGAGGGCCTACTGCTTATGCTTCCAATCTGGACATTCTCTTTTCAGTTTCCTAGCAATAAAAATGTTCAGCACCTATTACATTTCAGACCCTGCTCCAGGATCAGAAGATACAGGTAAAAGTGCTTGCCTGGCAAGTGCAAGGTCCTAAATTCAATCCCTGGTACCATTAAAAAAAAAAAAAGATGCAAATAAAGACTGATGAGGTTCTGGCTGTGATACACATTTGCCTTTTAAATCAGCTGAAAAATGATAAACTAGACCAAAAAACTTTTCAAGGAAGTATAAAGGAAGAAAATGACCAGTTTATGTGGCAATAGGTTCAATTGGAAAACTAAAAGTGGCTCTTTGTGTTGGTGGCCCAAGGTGGTTGTGAAAATGGTTCTCTACCGTCTCAACCCAGAAGACCCAACAACATCATGCAAATCCAGAGAAGCAAATCTTCTGGGTCCCTTAAAGAACACCTGTGAAACTGTCCAGGCCATCAAGGGCCTGCACATCCAAAAGCCACCAAGAATCTGAAAGATGTCCCTGTAAGGAAGCCGTTCTGGTGCCACAATGTGGACTTGGCACAGGCCACGCAGTAGGGCGGATGCAAAGCCACAGCCTCTAACAAGCTGCTGCCTTATTGCTGTGTATGCTTAAAAACGCAGAGAGCTGCTGCCCTTCAGGGTGCTGGGGTACAGTTTCTGCATGCTCAACAGAAGCAGAGGAGCAGAGCACCCGTGATGTGTGGGGAACTCTTGGAGTGTGTGGCTGGCTTAATCCATCAGTGAACCTTCCTGCCACCAGAGCTGATCCTTACTGAATGGGAACAAACAGCTTTGAGCCAGAAAAGCATGGTGCCCAGATAAAAACAATGTCCCAGAAGCAAATGCAAAACAAAAGGAAAAAACTATGGCTTGGGAACAAATTCAGAAAAATAAAAATAAATATAAATGTAAAAAAATTTAAATATAAAGCTGAGTAAATTAATAGTATTTGGATGGAAGGAGGCTATGCAAAGCCCACAATAATGTTCAAGAAGCAGACAGAGGGCTAGTGAGATAGCTCAGTGGACTAAGCACCTGCTCGGACAAGTGCAGAGACCAGGGTTCGATCACCGGTACTCCCTGCTGTGCCAGCCCCACCCTCAGGGGTGGGCAGGCTGTCAACCGACACTGGGTGTGGTGGCACATGCCTGCAATCCCAGTGCTGGGAAGGCTGAAAACAGGAAAATCACTACGAGTCCAAGCTACAAGACCCTGTACAAAATACACAAATTAAAAAAAAATTTAAAAATTACAAAAAGCAGCAGACAGTAGTGATGGCACTGAATGAAGACAAGAGGGGTGGGGGGTGCAATGGCTGTGGTATAAGTGGGCTTGGCCAGCCCAGAGTCCCCAGTTGTTCAGACCAACCCTAAGCAAAATGCTGCTGGGAAGACGTTTTGTCCAATATCATCTGACGCTGAGGAGGGGAGATGAATGTAGGTATGCTAGACTCTAATGGGCCAGGTCCAGCCTGCAGCATGGCACAGAGTGGAGCCAACACTGCCCTGAAGAAGGGAACTGGACCCTGAGTCCAGCCTTCCCCTCCTGACTCCTGCCCTATAGGCTCCAGACTTGTTTACCTCGCCCCATCAGTGTTGCACCAATTCCTCACAATCCACTTCAACATACACCTCCCACCCACTGGTCCTGCTTCTCTGGAGGTTTCTGGCAAACAAAGAAGCTTAAAACTCTGAGATAGGGGTTAGACTTAGATGGATGACAAGGGCACAAAAAGTGGGTGTTTAAGTGGTCCAAGCCACTGGAAATTTGTACATGTGAATGGCATAATCTTACTTTAAAAGCAAACATCTGCAGTGGGTTTTGCAGTAGACTTACTGGGCTGTTCACAGATCTAAGGGTCCTGAGGAAGGCAAAGCAGTAGGGTTGATAACAGTGCCACTTAGTTTCAAAAACAAAATTGAGAATTAGTCGTGTTAAAAAATAAGGACATGACCAAATTCTTCCAGTACAGACAGAGTGAGTGGTGCTCCACAGCTGCCCCGATGTCCGAGCCACCCCACCATGCGAGGGGCCAACCAGGATGGCTTCCAGGTGCTCTGCGTCTCGGTGGGCCCTGGAGGCCATTGCTAAGGTGACAGTGCCCAGCCCTGGGTGGTGCTCTTACCTTCATGGACTTCTTTAGCTGCTTTGCATCAAACACTGCTGGGGGAGTCACAAGAGCCACCATGAGATGTTCAAAGTGGCCAGAGAGGTCACCTTTCAGGTCCTCTTTCAGCTCCTACAACATAAGTCAAGGGGGAAGTTGTGAAATTATTTTTATTTCTCTTCCTTACGTCACCTGGTGAAAGATGAACAGAGTACTAAAATAAGACAAAAGCATGCCCATCCACAGGGGAGAAAGACAAATGGAGAAAATGTTTTTATGGCTATTAATCTACAGTTCATTGCTCCAACATACTGGTTTTTTTTGTTTGTTTTTTAACTTTCTGCAAAACTTTATTTCAGAGGGGCTCAGTCCTTCTTGGCAGCTGCCTCCCTCATGGTGGCCAGCACATTGCTCAGCTCTTCATGCTTCCTCTTGACACGGATGTGTGTCCCCACACTTTTCTTGATGAACTTCAGGGCACATTTGTCCTTGAAGACCTTGAGCAGCTCCATGGTGCTCCGTTCATAGGGGCGAAGCTGCACACCTCCCAGATCATGTCCCGCAGGAACTTATGTGTCTGAGGAGGAGTCTGTGACAGCAGCTGTGCCTTGTAGCCCTTGTTGAGGCACGGCCATGGGATAGCATAGAGCCAAGGCCACTGCTCTTCAGGGGTTGCTGTGCCAACATACTCTGATTTATGGAATATTTGCATGTGCATGTGGTGCTAAGGATGGCGAGCACTCTATCACTGCACTACAGCCTCAGCTTCATAAGGGATTTTTAGGAAAAAGTCAGAGGGGTGCTGTGCATGGCACTATGGTGAGGAAGTACATGGTAAAATGCATTTCCTCTAACTCCCCCAATTAGATCATTACATGTTCTGTGCAGGCACTGAATTACATACAAATATGCATAACTGAAATAATTATTCATAATAAAATCAGTGCACTTCTTGAGTCCTCGATGTTTTCAGAGGAAGAAGAGCCCTTAAAATTCACACCAGTTTCAACAACAGGTACTCTACTCTTCCTGTACCTTGCTTCTTAATGATTCCAGTCACCTCCAAAAAGGGAAAAGAAGACAATGTGTGGGTGGTATGGGGGGGGTCATTTATCTGCTAAGAGCCTGGAATTGGGAATCATCAGAAGCCACGGCCTGGTAACAAAAGCAAAGGAAGCCCTAAGTGTGGTAAAGGAGGGGACATTACTTCTTGACCATGTCGTTTGGTGCTAATTTCTTACATAAGTATAGTCCCTCTCTCCCAATATAAATGAATAATATGTTTCTATTTCCAACATCCAAAGGAGTGGCACTGAATAGCTTTTCCTGCAGGTCTGACATGAGACTGGCAGACCACTTGACTACTAGAATGCTACAGAATGACACTGCCATGCCACCAGGGCCACGGGACAAGCTCCGTGGCACTACTCTGCTTCAGTCACCACTGAAGGTCAAGCAGAGCAGTTTCTGTCCTGCTGTCTGCGTTAGAGTTCAGTTGGCTCCCTGGCATTTCTTCACACCCCCCTTGAGGGAGCCAATACCAGTCCCCTCCGGTACAGCACCCATTCTAAATTGTTCATAGTTCTTGTCTGCATCTGAACTTGTTTATTTGTTGATTACATGTCAAACAGAATAGAAGCTCACAGGGTGGAGGGGGGAGGACATGCTCTCCATGTTGGTGTCTCCTTTGTCCAGATCTCCCAAGACAAGCAGTACTCAGCCATTAGGTACTGACAAATAAAGTGCGCGGACGCACCATGGCTTGCTCCTTCTTACCTAAGCCTCTGACACTCACTTTTCATTTGCTGAGTGAAGTAAGTCTTCAACTATGTACATATTCTAAAATCAGGAAAGAGGGCTGGGGAGATAGCTCAATAGAATAAGCACTGCCTGGCAAATGCAAGGCCCTGAGTTCAATCCCTGGTACTGTTAAAAAAAAAAAAAAAGGACCATTTTGTATCTGTATATACAAAATAGTCAGGATAGATATACAGCTACTTTTTTTTACTTTCTCATTTCTTCAATGAAAAGCAAGATTTGTACTAATAGTGTTTGGACAGGATATGTCTGCATCTTGTACTATGAATAACCACTATGAAGACAACAACATGCAATGTACTAATTATTGCAACTGTCCTATTAACTGGTTTTGAAACTGTCTCATTGCTATTTGTTTCTCAATAAAATTAATATAATTATTTTTTTTAAAAATCAGGAAAGAACTTAAAGATCATCATTTGATTTGTATCTATCTAGGTGTCCCCCAAAGCCTCATGAGGTCACTGGGGTGGTCTTCTAGTGTTTGTGATTAATTCATGATCCAATGCTGCAATGGTGGGTGTGAGCGCTACCACCCCCCACAGAGAGCCTGGATGCAGCATAAGGAAGGCAGAGAGGCTTGCTCTCTGCAGCTGCTCCTCCCCTTGATCTTTGCTGTTCTCTGCCACCATGAGCTGCTGCCCTCTGCCATGTACCACTCTGACTTGGAGCCAGCTGAGTATGGACTGAAATCTCCACAAACTGTGAGTTAGGCACACCTTTTGTTCCTTAGTTTTGGGCATCCCAGCAGCAAGAGAAAGTAACCAAGATAATCATCTGAGATGGGCTCTGCTGGACTGCTGCTCAGATGCTTCTGCTTCAGGGGACTTTGGGGACCATGGGGATCATGGCAGCATCCTTGACCTCTAGCTGCTGGAAACTAAAATCGCCCCATCCCATGTGCATTGTTAACGCCTGCACCTAGGCCATGCATACTGTCAGGAGCAGAATCGCCCCTGGCTAGAGCAGCTGGCATAAGACTGTGGCTTCATTCCAAGGGTGAAGAAGCTCAGGCGCCACGGCCGTTTAGCCAGTTTGTGGCAAAAGCAGGACTCAGGACTCAGGCTCTTAGCGAGCTGCCGCCTCTTTCTTGCCACGTTCCTCACACTGTACCTTCTCGTAGGCAGCCTGATACTCCTTCACAATCAGCTGCCGCTGCGCATTGGACCTCTCAGTCAGAACGCTGATGAGCGTTTTCTCATCGGTTCCTGGATGAAACAGAAATGATTTTACTCATCACCAAGTCTAAAATGCCCAATATCAGTATCAATCTTTAACCTAAGAAAAATGATCAGTGCCTTGAAACACCTGCAGGTAGAACACTGTACTTCTGAACTTCCAGCAAGACAGAATCTTCATGTTTTTCTTTTCCAGCTTATGGGGTGGGCACTATCAATCACTGTCCAGTCCTGTCAGTAGGTAGGTGAGACAGAGACAAGGGTGCGAGGAGCCTCTGCTTCACCCAAAGAAGTCGGTAAGCACCTTGGAGCTCTCATCTCCATGCCAGACAACCGAATTTCGCTCTGCAGAGAACAGGAGCTGACATTTATTGAGAACCTACCAGGAACCAGGCACTCTTCCATTCCTTGCCATAGCAAATAGGCAGGGCTCTGTATGGTGTCTGTGGCTAAGCTGCCCTAAAGATGAACTTACTCGCACTTAGAAAGCTGAAGTCACTCAGCTGCTCAGTGGGGGAGCAAGAATATAGACAAATTCCACCTTGAAACCCATATTTCTACCTCTGGTCTGTACTTCTCATGCTTAAGCATTTCACCTCCATATCCTTAACCACCTGGGAGAAGTGAGGGAAGGAAGGCATCTAGGGTGGGTCCCAGGACTCGCTTAGGTGACTGTAGCCACAGTGTTGTCCTTGATGAGAGAACGTGGGCTAACAGCCAGGTTGGGGAGGAAATAGAGTGGCTTCCACCTGGAGGGTGCTGGGTTTAAGATGTGTGTGGTTAGCACAGGGTAACATCAGCCTGATGACCACATGGCCACCACTTTCTAAGGAATGATGACAGTGGAAAGTTGTATCCATCTCATTTGCTGGAGAGGACTGTAGCGGGGTCAGAAGCCAAGAGCACGGGGAGCCGCAGGCAGGCAGGGTTGGAACGATGGAAGGTCAATTAGAACTCAAGGCTGCCTTTCCCTGTGTTGAGGTGACTCGAGGATGCCCTGCCTACATATGTCCCTGCAGAGGTGTCCACATCCACATCTGGGCAAGAGCATCTGTACTTGGTGACCTGCTGGACTCCAAAGGGCAGATGCCACCTTTACCTCCAGTCTTACATTTTTCTACACAGTTAACAGATCAGAGCAATGCCAATTCATGCCCCGGGATCGTGGTCACCATGCTGGCCACTGTGTCAGAGCTGGGTGTTCCATTGCAGTTAGAGAAGCTGTATTTGGAGAAGTCTTTAAAGGACCTTTTCACACTTGAAGCCAGTCTAAAGACGGTAGGTGCCTGAATTCAGCAAAATATCCAATAGTCCATAATAGCAGTGGGTTATCAGCAGAACTGGCAATTGTCAGAAGTTGTTGATTTGGGCCTTTTACAACTCTGCATATTAATATGGCTTTTTATACCTTATGGTTATGCTTTCCTGCTGGATGGTTAAGACCAAGTTAAAGCAAGATCTATATAACTAAAAATGTAACTTTTATGTCTGGCAGGCTCAGTCAAATTTAAGAACATTTTTGTTTTGTTTCATTTTTTTTGAGTCAGAATCTGATTTTGTAGTTCAGGCTGACCTTGAGCTCACACAACTACAGACAATCATAGGATTGGCCCCAAACTTGCAATCTTACTTCAGCCTCCCAATTGATGACACTACAGCCATGTGCTACTACACCCAGCCTATGTCCACTTTTTAGAAATGCCACCCGACCATGTCATTCTCTTGGCTAAAATACTAATATCTCTCTATGACCTTTAGGAAGAAGGTGAAGCCCTTGGCTCGCCTACCGGCCACTGCCTGAGGTCCCTGCTCTCACTTGTTCCTCCTTCTCTGCCTCTGAGTCCCCCGCACCAAGTCCCAGCATCCCTCACCGCCCAGGTGTGTGGAGTCTGTGTGTGGCAGTGTTTCAGCTCCTAACTTTGCACATGCTCAGGACTAGTAGCTAATCTAAATAACCCATGTCTATCATGTATCTCATTCTGTATACGTTTGTTTCCTGTGGGGGCCCATCCCTCACAGAGAGGAACAGGATACAGGGAGGATGGAACGAAAAGAAAGGACACAGGGGTCGGGAGGTCTGGCCTGCTGGCCCAGCAAATGGATTTATCTTCCTTCAAGCTTATATGCAGAAAATCTCAGTCCTGTCCCAACATTTGTCCTAGTTAACTCTAAGCCTTCTCTGGGACCAGAATAGTTTCCCAGGGCCAAGATGATAAACAGACGACACTGAGTCTGCTGTTGGGTCTGAAGCCCAAACTACGAGATCAGGAAGCTGGCACGCTGCCATGTTTCACTCCCTCACCAGACATCTCAAGGTTGAGCCCTTCACCTGGGCTCCAGCAGCTTCCTCCCTCTCCTCTACCCCAGATACTTGAATAGGTAACCATTCTTGCTGCCTTATTTGTTTCCTCTTTCAAATATTACTTCTTTACATATTTTACCCATTTCTCAGATGGGTTTTCATCTTCATGATTCGTGTAATGTTTTCATTATTTTCTTATTTTAATTGCTTAAGAACATTTGTGAGAGCCACAAAGCCAGCCAACACTTTGGACCTAGCCTTTCAAAGTCAGCGAACACTCAGGACATAGGAGAACCTGTACTGCAATATCATGAGACTCAGGTGAGCTCCAAATTTTCTGAGCAAGGAGATTGTGGAGCCACAGAGGAAAGAGATTGAAGTTCTATAGTGTGCCTGGGGAGAGTCACATGAAGAGAAAACTTTCTCTCAGGCTCTCACAGAGAGCAATCTGGTCAAGCATTGGCC